>NTHP01000769.1:0-25985 GCA_003416845.1 Oplegnathus fasciatus
GAGCTGTACAACTCATACTTACCTGGCAGGGGAGATACCATGATCAAGAAGGTGGTTCTGCGTTCGCGCTCTCCCCTGATAACATGTTCAACAGTAATGACACAGAAAGAACACAAGACTAGCAGGAGATCACATATTAGTGTAGGAGCCGAATTCAGGAGTATGTGTGGCTTGACCGCAGTGCTTCTTGGGGCCACCGCACGGTCCTGGCATCAATCCTGGTCAGCTGCGCCCCATCTTGCCTTTTCCGTATAAAAGGTACCGAAGGAATGCAGTTCGCTTTGAGCTTCAACAAGACTTAGAAATGGATCGACTACAGTTCAGCCGGAATGTTATCCAAAAGGAACTTGGTTTTACTCCTCCCCAACTTGACTACGTTTTCGCCNGTCTGAGCAGCAACTTGGAGGCTCTGTGGGGGTATTTTGCAGCCTTTTGGGTTGGTCGAAAGGTGCTGGCAGCGTGGGGTAGAAGATCAAGACAGAATGTCCCTTGCTCTGATAGTTGCCCAAGAATTTATGCTGGGATAACAAAAAAGTTGATGAACACTCTGTCCGAAATCCCACAGGACAAAATAACAAGGGCAGCAGTCGAGACGGCTTTGCTACCCCAGCTCTTAAGGATGGCTCCAGTGGGAAAATTGACAGAAAAACAATGTAAATCAGTGTGGTCTAACGTAAACAGTAAAACCTTGACAAACAACCATAAAGATCTAGCCTGGCAGATTGTGCACCAGTGTTTGCCCACAGGAGCTTTCCTTGAGAGTAGACATTGTTCAAGGAGTGCCAGATGCCCCAGACAGACCTGTGCAGAGGCAGAAACAGTAAAACATCTGTTTTGGACTTGTGCTTTTGCCAGGGGTATCTGGGCTTTGGTAGGCCCATGGTTGCAAGACCTGCACAGACGCCCATTAAGCTACGATGACATAGCATATGGTCATTTAGGAGGTGTACCTTCATTACACATAGAAAGGTGGTGGGTTGTGGTAAACTGTGTGAAAGATAGCCTGTGGAGAGCGAGAAATATTTTGGTGTTCAAAAAGCACCGGGCCCCACAGGAGACAGTATTAAAAAGTATTATGTACATTATCCGGGATTACATGTTGAAAGACAAAAACTGTAAAGACAACAAAGAAAAAGTAGAAATGTGGAAGACCCCAAATGCTTTTGTATTGGAATGCTTGTAACTGATCTTTTTTGCCCTGTAACATGTCAACAATATGTAAAACTGTGAGTGAGTATGAAGAGAAATTTTTAATGTTTGTAAAATTTTATTGACTTGTTATCAACCATGAAATGGATTAATAAAATTCTGAAAAATTGAAAAATTGGTTCACCCAGAGCGAGGCTCAGCCATTGCACTCCGGTTGTGCTGACCCCTGCGAATTCCCCAAATGTGGGAATCTCGACTGCATAATTTCTGGTAGTGGGGGACTGCGTTCGCGCTCTCCCCTGATCATTGTGTTGAAGGAAAAACAAATGAGTCCTTGGCTGCGGTGGACTTTGATGCGCTGCGCAGGATGCCAATTTCCAGCTTCCCAGTGAGCGTGATTGGGGGAGTGTGCCTTTGGTTACTTTTGCAGTTTGTCCAGAAAGTGGCAGCAGTGGTGTGGTGTACGCTGTGTGTTGAGTAATGCGAGTTACCCCTGANGTTCGTTTGAGAAGAGATGGAAACTCAGGGCAACTTCACCATCTACCCTCCACCATCCAACTGGGATCAGTCAGAGGCCATGTGTTTTACGCTGGCCAACCAAAGACCTGCAGGAAGTGTGGCTCTACAACCCACCTTGCAGTCAAGTGTGAAATGACCCTTTGTAAGAACTGTCAGAGTGGGGACCACTCCACAAGAGACTGTCCCCAACCAAGGAAATGTAACCTCTGTGGCTCTAATACTCACACTTTTAGAGACTGCCCACAGTCGTATGCAAATAGAACTCGACAACCCAATTTCAACCATGACTCAGAACAAGTGACCATAACGATGGAGAGGCACAACGAGCATAATGAACAACAGGTGGCTGCTTTAGCACAATTGTCAAGCGGCAATTACCAGACGAATGTGGAACAAGAGAGCCAATCAGCAGTTGTCCCCACTCACCAAGAGCAGTCAACCTCAGTCACGAAGCCTCCTTCACCACAAGATCAATCACGGGCCAACCAAAATGAGGAGATCTTCGTGGATGAAAGTCAGAGGGACTGGAGTGAAGAGTCAACTACCACATCACAGACCAGCGTCCTGTTTCACCCGACTTCAACCCCCAACCAGTTACAGCAGTCGTCTCAAGAGCTCCAAGACAAACATACAAGCCAGGAAGACCTCCCAGCTGGCCAGTCAACTCCTGCAGTCAGGACTGCAGTGTCAGCAAAGGATTGCAGAGATCTCCTGGACCTCATGCTGACAGATCTATCTACAACAGCTGACAACCTGGCTTCGGAGGTCGTCTTGGAAAGAACCCCCCCGATAGCCGAAGAGAAGAACATACCAGAGCCTACATCATCTCGAAAGCGGGGACAAGACATATCTGGAGAATCTTCTAGTGGCAGTCCTGACCCAGACAAATGGGCCTCCGCTGTGTCGAACTCTTCCCTGTTCAAGAAGCACCAGGCCCCACAGGAGACAGTATTAAAAAGTATCATGTACATTATTCGGGATTATATGTTGGAAGACAATAGCTGTAAACACAACAAAGAAAATGTAAAAATGTGGAAGGCCCCAAATGCTTTTTCACTGGAATGTTTCTAACTGATATTTTTTGCCCTCTAACATGTAAATAAAATGTGGAACTGACAGCAACTATTAAGAGAAATTTTCAATGTTTGGAAACTTTTATTGACTTGTTATCAACCCTGAAATGGACTAATAAAACTTTGAAAATTGGCTCAGCCATTGCACTCCAGTTGTGCTGACCCCTTGTGCACTGTGAAGCTGTGTGTTGAGTAATGCCAATTACCCATGATCCCGATGGCAGTGAGAAGTGAGCCTTTTTAGATGGGACAAAATGAACGGAAATGAGTGATAGGAAACAGGAAACAGTTTTCCAGTTCATTGGGGTGGGCAGCATGAAAAATTAAAAAGGAATATCATGTAAGTCACCCCAGAGATTGAAGGAAAACTGAAGGTTACGTTTGTGACACTAATGGTAAAAGTTTGCCTGAACCACACAGTTGACAATATGTGGACATACTTTGAAGTGTACTAGATATTTTTCTAGAAAATTGTCCACAACAAAACAAAGCATTGAATGTTCAACTGATACAGACAGGAACAAAGTGAGTGGCCCTGAAAATATACAACCTTACAACATATACTGACAACATATACCAACCTTGTGAAAAAAAAAAGACACACCTCTGAAGAAGTTATCAATTGTGCAAAATGGAAGAAACCACTGAACATTTAACTAATAGAGATCTTTCTTTCTCAACCTCTAGCACTTTAATCTATAAATATGTTATGAAACAGAACACTGTGTTGATAACAATGTTTGGAAATGATTCCTGATTTTGCTGTAACTCTGAATTGCACGAATTAGGTTAGAAATTGAGCTATCTGCTTGGATCTGGAGCATGAAAATAAAGCCTTATTGAGGCACACAGGTGATGATGGTAGGATTGATTATCTTGCCCTCGTTAATGCAGCTGGGATCAAAGAGCTACACTTTCTGTGCAGGCCAAAAAGAGACAGCAGTAAAACCTGAATCCACTGCTTTCTTTTGCTGCAAAAATTTTGATCATTCAATGAAAGGTCTGCAGAGACGTTGAACACAGTGCTATGCTAATAGGAAAAGCAACAAGGCTCTAGCCACAAAGAAGCTTCAGGCTTTGAGAAAGAACCTGCGCCCCCAACTACCAACTAATGCTCCAGGAAACCTCCTCAAGATAATAATATAATTCATATGCATGTGTGTGTTTGTGTGTACAGAAAAAAAATGACTTTTGTTGTCTCTCAGCCTAAATGGTGGCATGATAACTACCCAAGTATTCTTGACAAGTTTCTGGTCTTTAAAGGTGCAATCATGAATATTTTACTGGCTCTTTACTCACTCTTTCCACTAAAGGACAATCATTTTTCTCCAGGGGTTCACATGTGCTACTGATCAATACTTGTTACTACTCTTTTACCTCAATGGCTTTCTTAACAGACAGGTCTCACTCCAGTTTGTGTAGTTTTAATGCTAGATTGAGCAAAGCGGCCTCACCACACCTCAGTCAACTTGTACTCGGTGATAGACGTGCTGATATTTAAGCTGCTAGCAGAGGTGTGAGTTCGAGTCACAGGACAGATTCATGACTCGAGTCATAAATCGTATGGCTTTAGACTGGACAAACTTTGGACAGACTTTAATGGCTAAAGATTAAAAATTATGTACACAAATCAACTCCTAATTTTCCTGACAACAGATATATTTTAAATCAAATTTGACTGCAGCTAATCATGTCGTGCAAGCAAGAAGAAAAGATTAGTTTGGCAGTTCATAACAGCAGACAGACAACAGATGATACCTTGCATTGTCACATTCAGGTGCTGTGGTAAAAAGAAAAAAATACATCGACATGCAAAACATTTAACTCAGAAATGACTGTTGACGATTGTAATTGTGTCACAGGAATAACATAAAGGCACATCTGATCAGTTAGCTTTTAAATGTTATAAAGTTTATTTGATAGTAATTCATGTAAACATTTTAAAAAGCATTCGTTATTTCTGCAAATTTACTACATTAAAGGTTCTGTATGTAACTTTCAGACGGACTACGGACTACCCTGCATGTTGAAAAATGATGCCATGACCAGCACGTTAATAAGTGATGCCTTGGAGTCCTGACCAAGTGTCCATATGCGACGAGTTGGGCATGAGGATGTGTTGCATTGTTACATACAGAACCTTTAACTGTTCCTCAGTTTAAACATTTAAAATCCGACCTCTGCGTGAGTCCCCACCTCTGCTTGCAATTGTACGACTTAGTATTGTTGAATAGATATTTAGTGATGGGCAGACTATATTAAGACACTGTTTCATTCCAGTGATGCACACTGTTTCAACATGTTGCATCACAGCTTTATTCAAATGAAGACTACCAGGTGATTGATAATATCTGAAGCTTCAAATGTCAACTAGTGCTTCAAAATGGGCTTCATTACTTTGACAAGTTTTGCAGCTGATGCTCAAGTGATTCGTACTGTAACATTGGTGGGATAAGAAAAGAGGAAACTAATTGAGAAATCTTAGTGATATATACGCAAAACGGAGATGAGAAAAGGTATGGGAATATTTTCGCCATGATACAAAGTACTAAAACATAATAAACTTAATATTTTAATGAATCTCATCCACCAATCACATCACGTTGCCACTCACATGAAATGTTAGATAAATGACCATGACAGTGGACACAGGGCCTACACCACACCAATAAGGTACATTAATATTTAGTGTAGACAAAATTATTTGATATGTACGTTATTTGGACAACAAATATTATTTTATTGTAGCATGTTACACAGTATGCGCATTTACTGCATCGCTTCTTAACAATAGTATGATAGATTAAACAAGTAGCCTTCTTTGACTTTTATTTTTGTTGCACACTTCTGAAGCTATAGTCTGAAACCAGTGAGGTGTTGTGGTTCTTTGGCCCGTCTTGAAGAGCTGCTATAACTCCTGCAAACCACCAGATGTCACTGTGCTTGCTGAGATTAATGCCCCGAAGCTTCAAATCTTTATCTAACTATAAATGGAAGGAATATCCGTCTGTCTGTCCTTCAATTATCTCGACAACTGTTCATCTGATCATCATACTTGGTGGGTGCACGTTATTGTTGAGGACCCAAGGAAGTGCAGTGTTGAGTGTGAAGTTGTTTGGATGAGCGGTTCTCAAGAAAGCTGCAAGCAGCAATACCGGAGGCCAAGCAATCGGCCCGTTCTGAAAAGGCACGTTTTAAAAGGGCACTGCACTAGTTGGGTACAAATTTGATCATCATCCATCCATCACTAGTAGATATACTAAACATTTTAATGATATGCAGCCTCCAGTCTTATGTCTTGAGTGCTAAGAGCTTTATCCATTTGATGCTTACATGTTGACACATTTAGCACTGTTAATAACAGACCGTACTGCAGTTTTGCATATCTAAGCTCACATTCTAGAATCATAGCTAACCAGTTTATGAAAAAATGACAATTTATTTTAGAAATGTAAATTAGTTTCTGTAGCACATAAAAATCTATTGGCTGACTATTGGAACTTGTTTGAGTTGTGAGATCCATTTTAATGAACCTCATGTCTGCATCTATTTTTGTCAAAGTCAGTGCTTGAAGTAGGGCTGAGCGATGTGCAAAAAAAAAAAATTAATACTGCGATTATTTTGACAGATATTGTGATTGCGATATGAGTCACGATTTTAGTGGGAATTTTTTAATTTCATTTTCACTGAAAAAAATAAATCAAAATGATGAGATTTTTGCTGGGGTCTATACCAAACAAGCATGTTCCCTTACATCTGGAGAATATGATTTATAGGGGAATCTCTGTAACACCACAATGCTTCATTTATAAGGGTATGTTGTGACACATTTTAACTTTATCAAAAGATTGCAGCTCCTGCGAGTTGGATATTGCACTTGGCCATATTTCGATTTCGTTAATATTTCGATTAATTGCTCAGCCCTAGCTTGAAGTGGAAAAAAATAAGTGCCTGGTGGTGCTTACAGCATTCACACCAAAAACTGTTTAACTGATGTAACATAATGACATCATGCAGTTTAAGGGTGGATTTTCTTTTTAGTTTAATTCTAAAATAAATATATAGACATTACAGTGACAATGTCTGGTCATTTCTGGGAAACCACCAGCCATCACCAGAAGAAACTCAGGTTGGTCTACTTGCAGCATTAAGAGAGAGTAGTGAGTAAATCAGACCAATTTAATGGAAAAAAAGACAGTATGTAGAAAAAAAAATTGTACACACAGCATGCTGGACACTCCAGCAATCAGCTCGTCCAACAAAAATAAAAAAAGATCGTTTTTGCTTGTCCGAGTAACTTGATGAATTGAAGAAATCTGGCAATGTGCACATAAACAGGGAATTTCAGGAGTAATACTCTCTACTCAGTCAGATGTGGATGAAAAAGTCTTGTTTCAACAAGTCAAAGCCAAAGTGTGAAGGATTTCTGAACACATATCAAAGCTGATGACAAAGCACAGCCACCAAATACACAATTTTCCACTGGGACTATCTGGGACTAGCTCAAAAATGTATTTATTAGGTGCTTTTAGTCCCATATAGGAAATACAGTATTTGCTACACAGTAATTATGAATGGTAGAAAGTTTTGGACAAACCAAAAAGTCAATTGAGAATCTTACTGAGTGGTTACAAACTTGTCTTGATTTAATATGGTGGCTCTTGATCATTTGCAATGATGGTACTCCAAGTTAAATTACAATAGAAGTGGAGGATTGTTTGCAAATCTCTGGTCCCTAACTTCTGTTATTTACAAAAAAAAAACAGGAATACAAAAAACTGAAAGATCAGACAGGACTCATCTTGGAACAGATTAACAAAGTGCCATTTCCATTGTTCTCTTTTTAAAGGAAAGGTTAAACATTTTTCACGTCTGTCTTTAAACAATACTCGCATGGCATATGTACATTGAAAGAGTCCCTGTAACCATTCCTCCTGTCCATACTGGCTGTGAAGAGATCCCTTCCTGGCTTAACAACTGTAAGAAATGGGGGATAAAATCCTTGTTCTGTACAAAATTGCATTTCAACATTCAGCTGACGCTAAGAAGAGGTTTCAGCAGTCTGAGTTAGTCAAATAAAGTGGGTATTTTCAGAAGTTGCAATCTTTTTAGTATTAAATTCCCTCTTTGTGTCACCATCATCCGCTCAGTTTCGCATGGAAACGCTGTCCGATGAAACACAAAGAAGGAATTCTATACTTAAACGACTAACTTTGAAAGTATCCACTGCTGAAGCCTCGTATTAGCTTTGGCTGCACTTTTGAATGCATTTCAGTCCCACCTCTCATCTCTAATCGCATTAGGATGGTATGACCTCACAGCCAGCATGGACATGAGGAATGATCACAGCTACCAATAATTCGTTCAATGTCCATATGGACATGTGAGCAGTGCACTAACACAGACCTGAAAAAATCGGAACCTTTCCTTTAACCCCGACCCCCATTGTTTTCTCCACCTGCATGGTCAAAAGTGAGAACAGGAGCAGTAAGGGTACACTGATCCCAAATTCAAGCTCGAGAGTCTCTCCAATGGTCCCCATCACAAAGCAAGGCAAACGTTATCTTTGATTCAGACACGCTTCAAACCTAAAGCAAAGATCTACTGCTGTTACAGAGTCAAATATTGAAGTCCACGCAGATCCAGCTCTTCTGTTTTGTCTCATCAGTCAACTCAACCCAAATGTTTGGATCCAAGTCAGTCTGAGACACCTCTGTGGTCAGTTTCCTCCAAAAAGTCCATCTTCAGAATGGATAAAACTGGGAGTAAGCAACACAGTGAAACTTCACCTACAGGTGAAAAATAAAGCAGTCCTTTCTTTTGGTTCCTCGACAGAGTTAGGCAGGGGGGTCTTCACTTTAAAACAGCCGGTGAAACCAATGTGAGGATTCTGGATCCATTAATTATCCATGACCATATTGGTGCTTATGTGTCACCCTAGCCAGCCATGCTGATGCAGAGTTTAAGTGAGGGGACCAAATCCTTCAGGACAGCAGATAAAAACCAAACAGTGTCCTCTGCTGTTTTGGCTTTATGAACTGAACACATCAGTACAGCAGTCCCTGCCACATTCGCTCTGACTCAGTTAGTCAGGCATGTCGATGCAGAGTTTAGGTGGCGGGACAAAGTATTTCCCAGGGCTCTGTGTGATCACCACGCCAGTCTTCTTGTGGAACATGGGGGCAATCTTTGGTGGTGGCTCGGGGACGGGCAGATCCTCGGCCGCCTCAGGGTCCTCACTGCGTTGGAGATCGTAGGACACGTTACCGTACTCTCGCAAGAAGGGGAGGAGCTCCAACAGGAAGTGGCAGAAGTCCTTACGGATGCCGAACCACCCTATAGGAAGAGGAGGACAGAGTGGAACTTAACAGTACAGCAACAATAACAGAATTTTTACTTGAAAATTACCATACGTGCACAAAAAATTCCTCACTAATTGGTACGAACTGTATAACTACAGCTGCATCGATTAGTCAATTAGTCGATTGACATTTGTCATTCTTAAGCAAAAATGCCACCATTTGCTGGTTCCAGCCTCTGAAATGCGAGAAATAGCTGCTTTTCTTTGTCATACATGACAGTAAACTAAATATTTTTGGCGCCCAGATAGCTCAATGGGTTGAGCGGGCGCCCATGTAGCGATGGCTGCAGCCCTTGCGCGGTTGACCCGGGTTCGACTCCGGCCATTTGCCGCATGTCATCTCCCCGTTTCCTGTCTACTCTTTCTCCCCGTTTCCTGTCTACTCTCCAGCCGTCCTATCAAAAATAAAAAGGCCAAAAAAAACAAAACGGAATATCTTTGAGTTTTATACTGTTGGTCGGACAAAAAACACAATCATTTTGGGCTGTGGGAGCTGAAATGATTAGTCTATTAATCACTTTGACAGAAAATGTACTTATTTTGACAATCAAGTAACCATTTAAGTCCGTTTTAAAGCAAAAGTGAACACAATTCTGTGAATCCTGCCTCTCAATTGTGAAGATTTGTTGCTTTTCTCTCTTTTCAATGATAGTAAACTGAATATTTGGGGTTTTGGCCTGTTGATCGGCCAAAACAAGCAATTGGAAGACGTCAGTTTGCACTAGGGCAAATTGTAATGGCATTTTTCACTATTTTATGGACCAATTAATCGATGTAGATTAATCAATAATGAAAATAATCGTTAGTTGCTGTCCTAGAATTGACAAAGCTTTCTGCATGATAGAAGAATAAGTATAAATGACGACAAGTATGTATTCTGAGCTGAAGAGTTGTTCAACATCAGCAGATTCGGCTTTGTCGGCAAAGAGCTAATGCAAAAAATACAAATGAGTTGATAAATACTAATAAAAGTTAATAATAATAAATAATAATAAAATAAATAATAATAAAAGTTATATAAAAAATATTAGCACTATTGAATATTAGCACTAGTGAAGCAGAAGCACTGCAGAGTTTAACAGAAAAGAACAGCAGCAGACCCACAGTGGAAACATTCAGCAGCCCACAGCACATTACTGGCTTTAAATACTCACAGTGGTTCCCTCCCTTCTGACCAAACGTGGTGGCCATGAGTGTGAGCAGTGAGAGCCAGAGAGGGACGAACACACACACGTAGCTCAGACTGTTGTGGCCGTCCAGCTTGTGCACCAGGAGGATCTGAAGGGACACATGAATTTTGTAGGTCAAAGATTCATTGGGAGGCAAAAGTACATGCATCATATTTGTGTGTGTGTATGTGCGCACACATGCAGGAAGTATGTGTAAAATTAAGTGGTGTTACACAAAGTATTCTAAATCACTGATAATGATTGGAGGCTTTCTTTAATCCAAGAAAATCAAAGGTGAAACTGGATCAATAGAGCTGCAAAAATGAAGGTTTACAGTTAAAAAAAAATCAATACATATCTGATTATAAATTTCTACAAAATACAAAAGTAAATTGTAGTAGGATGGCTATTGAAAGATTTACACTCGTGTACAGTTTTTTTGGTGATTAGTTCATTTTCACGCTATCACAAAATAATTTTTGATAACATCTGAGATTTGTGTTTTGAATTTGTTCCTGTTTTGTCTCAGATCGAGCCATCTGGTCTTTATTAGTTACTAGGACATCCTGTCTGATTTTTAAAAGGGCTGTACACATTTTTGACCAGTAGAGGGCAGGGCAGGCTAATTGTATTATTACAGCAACTTGCCATAAATCCAACTTTACTACTTTAATTTGGTAAGAGAGGCACTACAAAGGGAATTATTTAACTGGTATGTGTGGACTTCATTTATATCAAAGAATAAAAAATTTAAAACGTGTAATTTAGGTTTGAGAAAATATGTCTAAAATGAAGTTGTAAATACACTAACTAGCCTATTTTCTACAATAATTAACTGTTTTGCAGCAGTTTGATCATATCAAATACAATATACCAAATGTTATACATTGTTAACCATTTTCTGCATTGTTGGTTAGCAGGTAAGTCGACCTTTAAGAACGATTTTTCTATAAAAATGTGTGCTTTATTAGTAGTTGAAACTCACCTCAAAGGTGAGAAGGGGCACGACAATGGTCATCCAGCTGATTGCCATGGTGATGTGAGTTCGCCGTTGCTCGGCGATGATGTCAATGGAGCGGAGGAAGAGGACGGACCAGATGATGTAGTAGAGGACAACAAGGCACAGGAAGGACATCAAGATCCACAGTGGGACACACACCACCTGCAGCCCACACAAACAAACAAACACACACACACACACACACACACACACACACACACAGAGGTATCATTAAAGGAGATGAAGGAAAGGGCAATATTATCAGTTGCCTTAAATTTTAACACATGCTTGAGGAATATTACAGATACCATCCCACACCGTGAAAGCATAGTGAACAGACTAAACGTGAAACTGAAGTGTGTGAAAAACAAGCAATGGGCTAATTTTTTATCTATTTTGTGTTTGTGTATCTCACCAGCCAAGGCCAGTTGATGATCCTGTCCAGCCTCAGAGCGATGAAGATGAACTGAAGAATGTTAACTGAACACAACACCTCCAGCTGAGGAGAAGAAGAGGGAGAGACAGAGAGTCAACACTTCACTAATTTTCAATAGTATAATTTTCTCTCTCAAATACTTACAATACCAAAATCTAATGGTTTACTTTGACAAATATTGTTGTGCGTGGGGAACAGAAGGGATTAGTGTTATTAGTGTTTATTGTGACTAGTACATCATACGCTAACACATATCATTTTTTGTTGCAAATGGATCTCCCCACTTGCACAAATTGCTTGAAACATATGTAATGAAAACACACTGAAACATATTCAACCCCAGTCCTAGTGTTTACAAGCGGTGTTAATGAACCCTGAACCCTCTCCTAACAGACAAACTCAAACTATCTAGCCACAGTTACAAGTGTTTGGCTGTTGGTTTGTATTGATTTCCTACTCTTAGTGTATCCTCACACATATCGGACTCCTTACCTCGAGGGAGCGGTCGTGTCTAAACCCCCAGACGCAGGCTGCTACAGAGACGGGCGACACAAAGAAGAGAGGCATGAAGACAAGAAGCCAGAAGTAGTTTCCTCTCGCCACACGGTCGCACACTAACACCTCGAACATCAGCAACAGGACGTGGAGCCCCACTGCAATCAGCATGGCTTTGAACTCCACACACGTCTCCCCTTCAGCCCTAAGAGAGGACACACAAGAATCAAAACATCAGAAAGCTCCTCCATACTGACACTAATGTTTCCCACGATTCATTTTTTTTTTCACTTTTATGATTTAGAAGGAAAACCAAACAGACAAAATCACACACAATAAAGACATAAAGCAGGGAGATATTATAAACATATAATTAATATCATGATATGAGACTTAAAAACGTGGGATTTTAGTTACTGTAGTAATGCAGCTTAAATGTGTGTTCTTTTTAATGAGGCTGCATTACAGTACAGAGGCAGTTTTTTGAGCTTTACAGCAAGAGGACATGCAGTTAAGTCTTGTTAGCATGTGGGTAAACAATTGATTTCCACTTTCCTAACCACTGGTGTTTCTAATAACACACACAATGAGTGGGTTTACAGCAGAATTTAATGTGCCAGACTCCTTTGAGTATTGCATTTTTTGCAACATGGGTAGCCTTAATGGTAGTGAACCACAGTTGCTCCATTAATACCTGACTGCTGACCACTAAGCTACAAACGTCCATGTGTGAGAGAGTCTACCTGTACTGGGGGTTGTGCGCCCAGACTCCAGTGCCCACAGAGGCCCCGATGATGACCAGCAGCTTCCACAGCCATATTGGGGTGAACACCGCCCAGTAGCTCCACTGGATAACTCCATCCAGCCTCAAGGACAGCAACACGGAGAATAGCAGCAGACAGGAGTAGATCAGGAACTTACTGCAACAGGGGACAGAAAGAGAAATTCTTGACAGTTGCCACCAATGTAAAGGATGCCTATTGTGAGCGCCTTGCTTAAAACAAAAAACTGTTGTAATCAAATTTTAGAAAAAGCAGGATAACATAAGAGGAAGACAGGAGACCGCGTCGATATCAGTCAGGCGTGCAAATGAAATGAAAAGACAAAATATTCTTTGGATACATTTTTAGATGTGAAAATGAGATAAATGTATGAAGAAGAGGTTGGAAAATTGACCTCGGTAGGATGCTGATATGTCAAAACATCTGATACGCCCAACCTGCATTAAAACCATGACTGTCACTGGATTTACAGGGACCTGTGTTTTATACCCTGACATCATCCTTTTACTGGATAAACATCAATAGGACTCGACTTATTACAATACTATTGGTATACTTGATGTACGTTATAGTTCTATTGTTGCAGCTTTTGGCTAATTTTTGTGGTTGCCATTTTGGCTCCCATTAAATTAAGACCTTAAACGTCCTTTTTCTTACTTTATTTGTGTTTTGGTCAGTGTTGCCAAGACTTTTTGATATCTTAAGCCTGGAAGCGTCGAGGGCCTGTTAAGATCATTGAACTACTGTAAATGTATGTGCTGCCTGACAAACACTTAAAGCGAACTATGCTTGCTGAAAACACGCGTGAGGAATTGTCTAAACATCTGCAGTTAACCTATGTTGCAGTTAGCTAAGTACAAATAGCTTTAACTAGCAAATCCCCAACGTTATCTTAGCTAGCATGCTAGCCAGGCCTTGTTTAGCCAGCTACCTTCTTTTCGCTGTAACTGCTATGCTTACAGCCACCTTACAGCATACGTTCAGCTACCAGAAATAGGTGTGTACAATATTCACACGTATAAAAAGACACATTTTCTCCATGTTTTCGTACCGCAGCGCAACAAACGCTGCCCAGTCAAGCAATGTTAACTAAGCTACATAGTTAGCTAAAGTGCTAGGTCGCAGCTAGCGTTACCTGGGATTGAAGTCCTGAAAGAGTCCTCTTAAATTCATGGTGTAAAAAGGGCTGGTTGGAAAGCCAACATTAGTTTCCCGTGTCGTTAGCTAATTCACCGCCTAATCTGTATGATACACATTCCGGTGGTAGTTGAGCTTTTTGGTTCACTTTCATTACAGCTCTTTGCTGGCCCGTGTGTTTTGTTTTGTTTTTTTCGGAAATCACGTGACTGCTCGATGATAGCGCCCCTCCCCCTTTCCCGTCTTCTTCTTCTTTGGTGTTTAATGGCGGTCGGCAAACCAGCTTAAAGGCGCGTTACCGCCACCAACTGGACTGGAGTGTGGAACAAGCGATTATGCGGAAAACAAAACAAAGAAAAGAAACCCTCCAGATTCTTTTAACTAAACCAGTTTCTTTTAAAAACTTAATAATGTCATTGTAGATCTTGCCTGTTGTTGACCCTTTTTTCCTTCTTCTTCTTCTTCTTCTTCTTCTTCTTCTTCTTCTTCTTCTTCTTCTTCTTCTTCTTCTTCACTTTACTGAACATTGTGAACATACAGACATTCGGCAGATACCAAGATACCAGTGTGCAAAAAAGTAGATATCAATCAAATGAAATATGGAAAAGTAAATAAATTAAATATAAAAAATAAAGTATCCAAACATAATAAATAAACAATAACATCAATAAAGTCAACATACCTTAATCAGGAACTATAGAAAATATTTTTTTTTAAATATAACAATGTGCGTTCACTTTTTTTCTTTGTCATAAAGGTTAATGTATCTGTGTACAAATTGAATTCAACCAGAAAAATATTAAAGTTTGGAAAGGATTTAGAGAATCTTGCCTTATGTATGTGAAATTTACCAACTGCAAGTATAAGATTTGTCATGTTACTCAAAGGTTTATTATTGCATTTGAATTTAGTAATAATGTTTTTAGGCATAATTGCGATGGAGTGTCCCGTGTTGTTATAAACAAACTTCTCTATGTCTCTCCAAAACACAGATGAGGAGGGGTAGTGACAAAAAAAACCCGCATAACTGTTTCTGGCTCAGCTTCACAAAAGGTGCGTTTAACATCTATGCCAATAAATTTGGAAATGATTGTGTTACATGGGTAAATGTTATGCAAGATTTTAAAGTGAATTTCTCTGATTTGGAAGGGGCACAACCATGCTTTGCGCCAGTTTATATTATCTAATTGTGAATTCCAAAAATGTTTCCCTTTAGGTGAAATCTTATTATAGTTTTTGAGTTCTTTTCTTACATGTTTGTTTTTACATTTTGTGTCTGTTAATATTATTCCACCAACTTTTAAACAAGGCACTTGACTATCAACATTTAGCTAGCCTAAGTGACATTTCATTAACTCAATTATACCTGTGGGAATAGTCCTTATTACAGAAGCAAATTCTTTATATTTGACCGGAAAAGATTGGTCTCTTAGGAAATTTTCATAACTATAAAGATTACGTTTACCATTAAACAAAGTTGTAACAAAGATTATACCCCTTTTAATACAGTTCTCTTATACATGCTTTTCTGACTGCACGAAGATAGCTGAACTGTTCCCGGCAATCACTTGACGTCAGCCAAAAGATGAGTGAGCAATGGAAAAAGCACATTTAAACTGATATCTTCCAGTAAGACACTTTGTTTTTTATGCGAAAGGCACTTTCATCATCATGTTGAACATATGGATACAGTTACTATACGTTAAGAAAAAAAAATCAGTTATTGTTATCTTAATTATATGTGTCTGAGACTACTTACAGTAGTGTCCCTTATAGGCCAGATGAATCTTCTTTTTTTTAAGTCTAATTTTTATTTCTCATCACTGGATTCAAACCAAATGTACCATACACATACACATTGCTGAACATAAAGTGTCTTTACATAAACATTTATGAATATAGTTTATTTACTATGTATCCTGTGCATCTTTGGCACAACATATTGCCTTTGGGATGAATAAAGTTCTATATAAACTCATCTCATCTTATTTTATCTTATACCCAAATTATGAACAAACAATGATAAAAGGTTGTGGTAGAACTTGTTTCCTCACTGATGCAGGTATGTCATACATGGTTTGCTGTATGTTATGGTAGTGCAGGGTGGACCCAAATGCAGGATAGCACAGAGGCAGAGTGGGTGTAGAACAAAAGGTGTTTATTGAACAAAAGGCTTACTGCAGGCACAGGCAGGCAGAGCAGGCAGTAAATGAGACATATACAGACAACACAGAGCACCGCAAGAGAGAGACAAACAGGATCACAAAGAACACAGGGAGGGGGAATTACTAGGAAACACTAAGGTACAACCACGGACCATGACAGTATAATTTTCCATTTATTTCAAAAGATTGGATAGCCCGATTGAATTTTTTTAATGCATACACAAATTTAGACATGAATATGAATAAAGATCTGTTTATCTCTTATCTTAGATTATCAGTGATAAACATTGGCTCAGATTACTGTTTCACTTGGTGCACAGACATGAAGTTGGCCTGACAGATGTAAGATATAGGAGCAAGCCCGAAACCTTATTGTCATATTATACGTTTCACAATTTGCATATCTTATGCCCCCACATTTCCTCTAACCTGTGTCAGTCGGTTTTGGAAAATATAACTACGCGTTTGACTACTGAGCGTAGGCGTAGATTAAATGAACTGCGCCCTTGTTATTGAAAATGTAGGTGGCAGGTGGAGAAGTCTAGCCTGCAGGTTTTGTTCCTCCTACATAAGACACCAAAAGAAGGTTCAACATGTCAATAAAATCTAATCACAAATTTTGATATAGCCTTTTTTGACTGCAGAGAATTCATACAGATGCACAGTAGAGTTAGAGCATAATAAAGTAAACACATTGTAAAAAAAAAAGTGCTTTATTTGGCAACTTAATACCAATTTTGTACAGCAAAAGGAAACAATTTAACCAAATCACCCAGAAAAAGTGACTTTTGATTTAAAACAGTCAACGAAAAATTAACATTGGATAATGTAGTTGTATTAAAGTCATAGGTTCAAACATCAGATCACAAATATTACTAACTTCAGTTGTGACTTATTGCCACTTAAGAGACAGAGCCTGAAAAGTTTTGTTTTGTGCATGTTTTAAAGCTTTTTGAAGTTATTTTTTTCCAGCCTTACTGAAAACTGTGGTCTTCAAACGGAACATGAGGCTGCAGATGAAAAAAATTTAAAAAAACAAACATCAAACTCATTCATACAATGTATGACTCACGTAACAATGTTTTTCCAGGCTTCAACTTCAGTAATGATGTGGGCTGCATCACATTATTTTGACAGTTTAGACGAGTAAAAGTAATTAGTTGCAGTATATTGTGAAGTTTTATGTGGAAGATAATAGTGTTCTGATTACCCACATGTTAATGCTATGATAAGAATATTCATATATAATCTCTTTTATTTGTATATTGAAGCTGTTCTAGGAATCAGTAAATCGCTGTAATTCTCGCAACACTGTTGAACATTCACTTTAAATTTTGTACGGTACTAAATTTAAAAAGTACAACATTTGGAGGCCAAATAGGCTTTTCATCAGGTACAGAGGAATCAAACTCTGTGTGTGTCATTTAATAAATCGTCTTGCCACCCATGGGTGTAGCTACAACCACAGGATCAGTGCACAACTCCACTATCACTAACACTTNTTCAGCAGAGTTTGGCACTGGAAAAACAGAAGATTTGTAATGACTTACACAACACAACATTTAAAGGGGACAATAGTAGTTTCTTTTGGAGCAACAGCAACATAGATTGTTGACAGGATTACCCCCCAAGTTTTAAAGATATTCGAGGTAGTGATCCTGTACGTATATTATTTTTTGCACTGTATAGATAAGACAAAATATTGATATAATAAATCGATTTTCAGTCAAACAACTAAAATACTCTTTTTTTGCAATTTTAATCTGGACCATAAACAACAGTTTAACAGGTTAACTCACCAACGATAAGACGAACCACTGAAGACTGATTTTGGCCCTTTAACTTCGGGAGGAAACATTTGTATCTCCCTTCGTCTGCAAGCGTCACATTAATGATCTTGAGAGATATGTTGCCTTGTCTCAGACCATCTGTGAACAGCGCCGTCCTCCTGACATACGATGAGAGCTTCATGTCTGGGACCTCACGGGTGTCCCGGTAAAGATGCACATATTCGACCCGGCTGAGCCGATCATTGGGGTCAGGCTGAAGGTCGGGCTTTGACCACTCCACCGTCAGTCCTGACACGTTGATCGGAGGCTCCACACGACACGGCAGAATGACGTCATCACCCGGAGCAGCCACGATTGGCTGAAGTAATCTCTTTTATTTTGAATATTGAAGCTGTTCTAGGAATCAGTAAATCGCTGTAATTCTCGCAACACTGTTGAACATTCACTTTAAATTTTGTACGGTACTAAATTTAAAAAGTACAACATTTGGAGGCCAAATAGGCTTTTCATCAGGTACAGAGGAATCAAACTCTGTGTGTGTCATTTAATAAATCGTCTTGCCACCCATGGGTGTAGCTACAACCACAGGATCAGTGCACAACTCCACTATCACTAACACTTACAAACTAATATTGTCTAGCCTATGGGAATGTCAAAAGCAACAAATACACTGAAAATATATCCATGAATAAAGTCAAAAAATCATGGATACATACAAATTCACTGGGAAAACGGTCAAAGAAATAAAGTCATACATAAACCCTCTGTAACCCACTCACTATCCAATGCCATAATTCTCTATTGTGCGCACATTGAATAATCTCACCACAAATTTATATTTTTATTTACACAAAATGTGCAATGAGCATTTCAGGGGAAGGTTATTGTTATTCATATTTGTTATGAGCAGAGGGCGAAAGGCAAAATCCAAATTTAAAATATGAGAAGAAAATTATTGCAGAGAAAAACAATAAGAAAAATAGTTCTCAGGGAACAACAATATACAACTGGGTTTTGTTCTCCCTCTTAAACCTCAGGCTTTGGCTGGATCATTAAAATTAAACGCCATGTCCAACAAGTCACTCATCCACGCAACGAAACTCAGGGTTTGTGGGAAAAAACAGCCAGGGAGTCATTCATGCTGAGGTTCCCATGGATGTTTGTTTCCAAAGAAACTGATGCAGAGTCTCGGGTTTCTGTGAAAAAACTTCGTGTTATGCTCCAAAGTCAACAAACAAAGTCAAAACTTTCACTTTCAAAGTCTGTTTTTTTAGTCTGAAAAATGTTCTCACTGGAAAAAATGACTAAATGAAGTGAAGTTAAAATGGCAACATGCAGACGAAATACTGTAGTTCACATAATGTTGAGAGTCAGAATTCATGTTTATTATCATGACTCTGCTGATCAGCTGATGTTCTCTGCACTCCATCTCTAATAATTATCTCTGCGTGAGAGCTGCTGCTGCTGCAAAACATTTGATATCTCAGCTGGCTATAAGTAGAAAATTTCTTAAAACAGAAGCTGTGTTATCAGATCACATATGACCAATTTGAAAAAGGTATTTTTCTGCATCAGTGTCCAACCAGGAAACAGGCATCAATGGTTAGGACTTGATCCAATCCTTGACCCTGTGTTGTGGAGACTAAAGCTTCACATTTTGATGCAGAAGATGAGCTTCAAGGCTCACCCTTGTTCCTTTTGGGTGATACAAGTTTTGATACACCAGATAGTCTCATCTGATCTCCATATATGAGATCCTAACTGGAGCCTTAAGTTTACAATTTGGCTCGTAAAAGAAAAAATACTTTTCAGCAATGTAGTCCAACCAAACAACTGGTATTTCTGTATGAATCTGTTGCCAAAAGCTCAAAGATGACGGGTTTCGTTAATGTTTTATATTAAATCATATAAGTTGAGTACATGAGGTAGTTCATAAAAAAATGTATAATGCTTCGGTGAGAGGATATTTAACGGGGAGTGTTAGCTAAACATTGCTAACTACTCTCAGAGGTCAGCTAAGCGATAAGCAGCTGGTGATAAGTCATCAATTCACGTGGCTCACAGCTGTAGGATTAAACACTGAACTTCAGCACAGATACATTAGTCACAGCACATATGATGTAAACACACTGTAATCATTGCTTTATTTGGCAAATATTCATTGTATAAAAAACTACTTCACTTCAAATGTGGCAATCACTCAACAAACTGACTTCTGATTTAAAACAAACATCAAGTGACATTTGAGAAAGTCTCAAATGAAGTGCAAAAACTTGTGTGTACACAGGGAGATGTACAAATAAATTAATCAATAACAAAGGATAACAACAGAAAAAAGAAATGCTTTTTGGTTAAACTGAGAGCACGATACATCCTCCAAACATACCTAAAAGATGAACACCACAAACAGCACTTGCATGAGCAGTGTAACACAACAGGTAACTTTGAACATCTGAATAATCAAATAGCTACATGACACATGATGATGATTTCTACACACATAAGTGCAAAATTAACAAGAGGCAGTTTGATCACAACAAGAACAATGCTTAACCAAAGAAAAAAGACTTGCTTTCATTGGAACATTTTTTAAAATAAAAAACAGCCTATAACAGTAGAACAACAAAAATATAACAATACAAAATCTATTGGCTACTCTGTTAGTAAGAGGTGACGAAGTTACACGATTGGTCAGCCGAGTGTTGGAGTTTCCACATTGGCCGTTGCTCTTTCAAAATGAATAGGCAGGAACGTTAGTTACGTAGCTGCGTACGCTATGAGTAGGCCTACAAGCGCCGCCCTCTAAAACTACCGCTAGTATTACGGGTGGATGGTGCCAATTTAAGGATTACCAGGAGAAGGAGAAGGAGCAGTCTACCCTTCCGTTGCCGCCATAACGTGTGGAGTTTCGAATGGGATTGATTGGGACTGCAGACGAGAGACTGGCGGCGAGTGCATGGAAGGAACGTCTACTGGCGGCAGTGTGACGGCAGCGTATATCAGAAATTCTCATATAATATAGTATATATCCCTCCGGTAACCACAACCACAAATGCACACCCACTTCACGTGAAACGATAACCAGTCACTGCTTCACGGCACAACGGCGCATCACAGTACATCATATGCGCACAGATGGCAAGAGACAGCACAATACCTGATATTCACCACGAGGGAATGAAACTGGAAAACAAGATAAAACCTGCTGCTGTGAGAGGCGGAAAAGATGGTAATAGACGGTAACAGTCCAGCACTCTCGTCTCATCCTCTCTTTGTTCTTTAGTCGACAAGTCTCTCACTCGCTGTCGAGTTGCCTTAACACCCCAAATAACAACCAAGAAGACATGAGTGGAAAGTTTTGTTCTTGCAACTGCATTTATAACATTTTTTCTCTTAAACGTAGATTAACCATGTCGTGTGATATGCTACCTCAGTACACTTTAAGAACAGATATTACTGGGACAACTACAGAAAATTGCAGATGAACATTTAATATCCAGGAATTCACATTAGAAACAAAAACCTAAACCTGTAACAATTTGGCCACAATATAGCACATTCACCATACATGGTCCAGCCATATGCTAGGTTCTGACCTAGTCTTGTTTCTATATAACACTTAATTTAGCTCTCACTAAAATTTACCAGAAAACTGCAGGTGCAATTCCAAATGTGGCTTCAAAACTGAAAGAGTGTACTTTTGGCTGGTATTGCAAGTGGTATCAGCAGGTGGTTTGAGGTATAACATCTCCCCTCCCCAACACACACACACACACACACACACACATACACACTAAGACATACACACACAAACACACAAACACTGTCCTTCCTAAAATTACACTTCTTTTAACACTACTGTGATGTACCATATAAAGCGATAAAGAAATATAGACCACATTGTATTAAATTTTACTGCTACACAAGAATCTCAGCTTAAAATAAGCACTTGCGCTATTTATTATGCACTTGATGGCTGCTACATAACCTGGCAGTGACCTGCATCTAAACTGTTCCAAGTGCATTAAAACTTTAGTATGACAAAGTATTCAAAACCTCACCTCTATGTAAATAGACATGAAAGGCTCTTTTGTGTCTACATTCAACTAAAAGCCAAATGCAAAGCAATTCGGGGATAAAATTACAACTAGGACGAAGTTTTACTGCACAAAAGCAATAAAGCATCAGTGTGGACACAGCTGATAAAAATAAAGGGCTTCAGTCCATGCTTTTGTTCAAATGACGCAGCTCTTATTTTCATATTTAAACTCTCCAGATGTCACATGGTTAAATCATTCAAGCCACTGTCACCAGTACAGGCATCAAAGTTCATGTTCAAATCACAGCAACTTACAGGATTTTCTGGTGGAAGTCTGTTTCTCTCCACACACTGCAGATCCAGTGTCCACCTGTGACTGGAGGGGTTGCTGGTTTGAATCCCCGAACGAATGAGAAAGATCCAGGCAAGATAAGTAGGTAGTGCTCTCATGCCCTTGAGCAAGGCACCTAGATTGTAGGTACCTTCATAAACTGGAGGGACAATTAAAAGAAAATGAATAATTAGTCAACTGACTCCCAAAAAAGTCTGATATTATTTAAACACACAAAGAAATCATTTATTTTCCAGAACCTCTGATGTTCCTCTTGTTTTTGACACTTTGGTAAATGTGTCAAATATACTGTGACTCCAACAACCAGGATCAGCAAGACGCAGAAAACTGGGACCAGTCTGCTCCGAATGGACAAACCACCTGACGGGAACCATAAAACAGAGATGGGAGCTAATGTAAGTGGAATACACCAAACACACAACGTAAATGTGATTCAGTGTCAGGTTTTATAATAATGACAATGTGAATCCAGCGCAGGAATGGCAGACTCCGCCACTAACTCTAAAAACTACTACAGTATAAAGAGAGGGAATTACATAATGTAAACACATTGACAGGCTATGGCTACACTCTTAGAAATAAAGGTGCTAACAAGAACCATATAGGGTTCTTCAGCTTATCGCCATAGGAGAACCCTTTTTGGTTCCAGGTAGAACCTTTTATATGCTTTTGATTTCATGAAAATCTTACAATTTATTCTAACTTTAATCACTGCCAAACAGGGATAAAGAAACTTAAAAACAAGTTTCTAATGATAACATTGAAGAGTTGTTATTTTAAGGCTTTTTAATTAATTTTCTCACCTTTCACATCCGCCTCTTCCTGCGGATCAGGAGTTAGGAGATTTCTGGTTTGCAGTGGTGTCTCTGTTGTCCCGGTTTCAGCAGAGTTTGGCACTGGAAAAACAGAAGATTTGTAATGACTTACACAACACAACATTTAAAGGGGACAATAGTAGTTTCTTTTGGAGCAACAGCAACATAGATTGTTGACAGGATTACCCCCCAAGTTTTAAAGATATTCGAGGCAGTGATCCTGTATGTATATTACTTTTTGGCACTGTATAGATAAGACAAAATATTGATATAATAAATCGATTTTCAGTCAAACAACTAAAATACTCTTTTTTTGCAATTTTAATCTGGACCATAAACAACAGTTTAACAGGTTAACTCACCAACGATAAGACGAACCACTGAAGACTGATTTTGGCCCTTTAACTTCGGGAGGAAACATTTGTATCTCCCTTCGTCTGCAAGCGTCACATTAANAATTGCTTAATCTACCAATTATTGTCATGATTAATCGATTAAAACATCGTCTTCAAACTGTTACAATCCCAGTTTCCCAGAGTCCAAGGTGACGTCTTCAAATGTCATTTTGTCTGACCAACAGTCAAAAACCTAAAGATATTCATTGATCGTTTCAGCTCTAAGCCGGTTTTTGGTAGCACTGTCAAAAATGTTGAATGAAAACAAGACCAGCCTGCCTGAATGATGACCGCCCAGTGGCACTCACTTCTGTAGTGATGAAGCGCTTTAAATGCCTAGTCAAGGATTACATCTGCTCCTCACTACCCAGCACACTGGACCCACTACAGTTTGCCTACGTCCCAACCGATCAACAGAAGACACCATAGCACACATCCTCCAAACACCCTTATCTCATCTGGACAAGAAAGGGAGCTGTGTGAGATTGCTGTTCTACTCTGTTTTACTCCTGCACCATCGAGAGTGTCCTGATGGGGAACATCACTGCCTGGTTCGGAGACAGCACTGAACAGGACCGCAAGGCCCTGCAAAGAGTGGTTCGTTCATCTGAACATATCATGGGCGGCGCTCTACCCTGCCTAAAGGACATTTACACCAGGCGGTGTAAGAATAAGGCTGGGAGAAACATTAAGGATCCCAACCACCCGGATAGCAGCCTTTTCTCCCTGCTGCAGTCGGGAAGAAGGTACTGGATTAGGGCTGAACAATTAATCGAAATATTATCGAAAACACAATATGGCCAAGTGCAATATCCAAATTGCAGGAGCTGCAATTTTTTGATAAAGGTAACATGTGTCACAACATACCATTATAAATGAAGCATTGCGCTGTTACAAAGATGCCTTGGCCTACAAATCATATTCTCCAGATGTAAGGGAACATGCTTGTTTGGTACAGAACCCAGCAAAAATCACATCATCACATTTTTATATTTTTTTCCATGACTCATATCGCAATATCTGTCAAAATTAATCGCAATATGCTTTTTTTTTTTTTGCATATCGTTCAGCCCTATACCTGATACACCAGACCAGCACTGAGAGGCTCAGGAAGAGCTTCTACCCTCAGGCCACAAGGTAACCATACACACATATATACTACTATTCCAATTTAAATTGTTTTTAATGCACAAATTGAAGGAACTGGTGGGATTACATTTAACTTTGATTGTACCTTNAAGGCTAGGAGAATCAAAGTTAAATGCATCAATCTGGTGCACTTTGAGAGCAAAATTAAGAGGCTAGATCAATTTAACAATTTAATCATAAACACATTGGTTGTACAGATATGAATGGTGATGACACGCAGGGACAGACTGGGAATGAAAGACCCACACAACCCACGCCGCACTTTATGTAAACAAGATTGCTGAACAATATTTACAACAATAACTTTAGCAAAATAGATGTAAAATAGAACAAGGGGAACGTGTTGCTCTGAGGAAGAGGGCAGATGCACTATCTTCAACCTGGCTGACTAATTAGTATAATGAGTACATCAGTATAATATTATAACATTAAATAAAAAGTATAATGTTGATATGTTAGTATAATAATAATATATTAATTATACAATGTTAGTAATATTCATATAAGTTCCCCTTTACGTTTTTTCTCTTGTTGTTTGTCCATCTTGCTCCACTCTTTATCCAAATAACACTTAAAAGCGGGACATGTCCCTGTCGCCCCTACCAAATTCTACGCCCCTGCTGGAAACGGGTCGCTCGGGTCACAATTTGAATTTAATCAGAAAATTGGAGGGCTACTATTGTAAGAGCTTACCTTCAACGGATGTGTAGGAATTTTCGTCGTCGTCCTGCTGCTCTCAGTTCGCCTTCCAACGTCCTCTCTCTCTTTTTGTGTTACTGATCTCCTCCCCCAGGTCCATTTAAACGCGTAGTTTTAAGATACTGTAGACAGAAAACTGGCTGGTAACAGCAGCAGCTGTGCGGGATGCTGGCTAGACCAGCTGGTCTGGACAGGACAGGACTTTTTATCTATGATCCCACCCCCCCACGCGCAGCTAGTTTGGTACTGAGGACTTTTTTTTATTGTTTGTTTTTTTAGATTCGAGTCGCAGTATCATTGGTATCATTTGAATTTCAATTCAACTGTGTGTTCACTCAGACTGCCATGGCACCTTTCTTATCCCTAAATGTGTCCCTGTGACAATTTTATCAGTTTGTCATATACACTTTCATGCTTGTCGTGTTGTAGATTATAAACCATAATCTCTTTTGCAGACTAT
>NTHP01000769.1:54779-74387 GCA_003416845.1 Oplegnathus fasciatus
AAAAAAAAAAAAGGTCAGATGCGGTACTTTAAGGGCCAGAGGTGGAAGTGGCAGATGTGGTAGGAAATGGGCCAGATATGGTACTCAGAGGGGCAGATGTAGTTAGTCAGAGGAGTAAATGTATTAGTAAAAAGGCCAGATGTGGTATTGAAAGGTGCAGACGTTGAAATTGGAGGAGGGTGTCTGTGGGAGGGGCAGACATTGAAATTGGAGCGGTAGAGGTAGCTGAAATGGGTGGCGGGCATTGACAGTCTTTCTTTAAATTATTAAGTTGTGGGTAGAACTGAGTGACGGTGGTGTGGAGAGGACATTCTGTTCNAGTCTTTATTGTTTGTGGATAATAAAGTGAAGGTGTAAACTAACCAGACACAGGAGTTCAGGTTGATGAGCAGCAGGATGCTGCAGATCATCTTCTCCCTGTGAGAGGAGACTACATGATTATATGTCAAAAACAATGTGGACTACAACCACAGCAACATTAGCCAATGAAATTGCAAACTCATGTAATCTACAGTTTTCCTCTGAATACATTTATTTAAAATCGCCAGCTTCTCAGGTGCAGTAATGTAATTCTGTCACAAGATGGCGCCAGTGTTGATTTAAATTTTTCAGCTGAGGGAGAACGGGACAGTATTTGAGTCCTTCCCAAACGTTGTCCTCACTAGCCTCCACTACAGAGTGTTACTGCACATTACCGTTTTTTTCAAAACCCGTTCACTTTTTCAAAACTCTTCACACAGTTCTCTTTACCAACATGCAGCTCAGCATAACAGTTAATCTCACATCCAAAATGCACTAATGCAACTGAAATACGTCATACACATCTCAGGATCAACTTGTGTACCCGAACACTAACAAATATTTGTCTTCCAATAGAAACACTTTGTCATTCATTATGTACTCACCATAAAAAACACTAATAACAGGTCACATTACAATTGGTGTCACTGTTGTCTTTGTAAAAGTATCTTTTATCTATCTATTTATTTATTTATTTATTTCACATAAACCAAGCTTCCAGTACAACAAAAATAACGTTGCTTCTTTATTGCATGGATTGTGCTGCCTTGCAGTATATGCCACAGAAATGTCATCAGAAATGCTGGAATATGCTTCAATAGGTTTTTTTTATTCATTTAATTAATTATTATTAATTATTATTATAATTATTATTTTATTAAGTTATTCCAAGTGCATAAAATTAAACTAAAGTAATTCCAGTAATGCAACACAAAACTATACATATTCACTATATATACCTGTATATGAGAGCTACAGAAATTCAATAGTGCTAGTGAACCCTGTCTCTCTTGCAGTACACCTGGGAAAGAATCCTTCTGATTTTCTGATCCATCCCTGCCAATCTTCAGCAGGTATGTCCAGACATCCAGCATTCATTGTGTCCAAGAGGGACATCTGATCATATATTGTATGTATATAAAATTGGAAAAAAAAGTTTCTGCTGATAATGTTTTAATAATTTTCTCACATTTAACATCTGTCTCTTCCTTAGGATCTGGAGTTTGGAGACGTCTGGGTTGCAGTGGCGTCTCTGTCGTCCAAGTTTTAGCAGTTTGGAAATAGTCTGGAAATACAGAAGATTTGTAAAGACTTACGACACAATATTTAAAAGAGACAATAATAGTTTCTTATGTGGCAAAAACAACTTAAGTTGTTGACACAAGATCAGTGCCACAAATATCTTTAAAACTTCGTGGGTCATTTTATATATATTGTCTTTTGGCACTGTATAGACAAGAAAAAATGTTGATATAATAAAGCAACTTTAAGTCAAACTATTAAAATAATCTTTTGTTTAAACTTTAATATTATCATAAACAATATTTTATCACAAAAGATTAACTCACCAACAAGACGAAGAATTGAAGACTGATTTTAGCTCTTTAACTTCGGGATGAAACATTTATATCTCCCTTCGTCTGCATACTGAATCCATAGCCTCAAAACTCTGTTAAACCACGTGAGGCACAGAACAGACAGAATTTATTGCCCAAAAAGAGGAACAGCTATTGAAACTTCGCAGTCACATTCCACATGGCATATAAGGTAAGCCCCTATATGCTAAGGGCCTGATTCTAATACTGTATGATCTAGAGCTGAAACTATTAGTACATCAACCGACTTGTTCGATCGACAGAAAATGAATCTGCAACTACTTTAACAATAGATTAATTGTTCAGTTATTTATGAAGCAAAAATACCAAACATAACCTAGTTAAAGCTTCCCAATTGTGAATATTTAGTTTTATTTAATTGAAAACATAATATCTTTTGGTTTTGGACTGTTGATTGGACAATACTGGCAAGTTAAAGACATCAATTTGGGCTCCGGATAATTGTGACGGGCATTTCTCACTATTTTTGGACATTATGTGGACAAAACAATTAATCGATGAATCAAGAAAATAATTGTCAGATAAATCGATAATGAAAATAATAGTCAGTTGCGGCCCTAGCATGATCTTTATACCAGTTTTTACAGTGGTAACTCGTTTAGACTTTTACTTCTCTTTTGTGTTAATGGACTTCTGAATGTGTGCGTTAACTTCTGTATTTACTGTAGTTATACCTTCTAATTTGAGTTAGGTTTCATAAAAATTACAGAATATATAATATAAGATAATAATGACCTTAAATGAATTAAACTCATCAAATTCGGGCTGAACTGCATTCTCGTTTCCCACTATTCTGCCAAATCAAATTCCAACAGAAAAGTCCCTTGACATATAAATTATAATGTACTTCAAGTGATTACCCTGTGAAAACCTGTAAATTAAACTGACTCGTGTTTCAAAGCACTCATGCTTCAAAAAAAGGGGAAATATCTGCTGTGTCTTCAGTCATTGTAGCAAATGTTTGCATGTGATTCAGTGCTGAGTCAGTGAATCAAAATCAGATTGTGCTCACATTATTACTGTGGCCTTTGGCTTCTTCGATCCATCAGTCATTCTAAATGCCTCAGGTGTAAATATTAAAAATAAAGTATATAAGTGTACATGTGTGATATCATGTCTGTGGTGTTACGCATTGCTGGGTTAAACTAATAGGGGACCCCAAGGCAAAAATGTACTGTTGGGCACTGTACATATCCACTGGGGTATGTAAAGTGCACACAACAGTCTATGCATGGTCCCAGCTTTGTGTGGTAATTTCATTTAAGACAATATTATTTTGTAATATGCACCATGGAAGCACAATATAAACTAAGATCATTAAGGTCTTAAAACTACATTTTGACATTTGGCCCGGCTATGATAATAATTGCAAGGTATGTTCAGTTTTGTCCCATGTTCCATTTAATTAAATCCAACTGTCATGCGAATTGAACCTTTGTACTCAAAATTCCAGGATGCAGGATAAATATTGAATAAAAGCCCAGTTTGCAGACTTCTCTACATCTTAACTAGCATCATGGTTTTTCTGTACTTTCAAAACTGTTCAGTGTGAAGACTTCTCACTGACAGCAGCTGCCACATTGTGCAGCTGCAAAGTTGTGAAGAGGCAGATGGCGAGCACCCATTTGGCATTATTAATGGCAAATAAACTCAACAAAATGAATTCACAGCTTCTCATCAACCCAAACCATGGATGCAAACATTCTCCATAACCACTGTTTTGCAGAGAAGTTACAGAGAACTGGGAAGCTTGAGCAGCTTAAATCTACTAATTTATTGTCCATATCACATCTGTAGTGAAACAAGGTAGCAACAAAATGTAATAAAGGTGACAGGTTTCACATTGGTTTCCCTGAGAACACATTTACAGTGAAAATCTCAATTTGTCATCATCTCTCTGTCTCTTGCAGCCTCTCTGAGTCATTCCCAGCAATACCCAGTTCTTTTCATATCAGTCTGTTAAGCTGAGCTGTGGGGAGCATGAAAACTCCTCTGAATGGAGAGTTAAGAGAAACACGTCCACACAAATAAACTACGACTGTTTTATAACTTGGAGGAAAAGAAAAGAGTCCCACTGCTTCATTGACGACGTTTACATATCAGACACTGGAGTGTACTGGTGTGAGTCTGGAGCTGGAGAGTGCCGCAACGCCGTCCACATCACTGTGACCGGTGGGTTTAACCGAACTACCAACTGTAGCCATTAACTGTGCAACGGCACCTCAGCAGAAGGCCTTTTAGGAAAAAACAAGACTTAAGAGTCTACAGCCACGCTAGCAGCTCTGTGAGGCTGTGCTTATAGGCACAGTGGTGCTCTGAGCTAAATGCTAAAGTCAGCATGCTAAAATACTCAAAATGACAATGCTAACATGCTGATTCCTAGCAGGTATAATGTTCACCATGTTCATCATCTTAGTTTAGCTTGTTAGCATGCTAACATTTGCTAATTAGCACGTCATGTCATTAGTGTTGCAGGTATGTATAAACCAAAGTATTGGACAAATCAGAATTTTGACCTGATGAAGTCAGGGTGACCGCCAAAGTAATAATTCATCCAGAGGGGAACATGACTATCTGTACAAAATTCCATGGCAATCCACCCAATGGTTGTTGAGAAATTCCACTTAAAACCACAAATATCAACGTCGTGGTGGTGCTCGAGGAAATGTCAGGGGATCACCAAAGTCATTAGGAATTATCCTCTGGGGACCATGAATGTCTGTACAAAATTTCATGGCATGGAAAATAAGCACCATTCATCATTTGTTGAAACACTTAAAACCCGCATCAATATTGTCCTGACAAAGGACCTCATGCCATTGTGTGAATATTGATTGTGGTCTCTTGGTAACAAAGACAGACGGTGTGTGATGTAGTTAAAAGAATACAGTAGTTGGGCAGTTTGGTAAACATGCTTGTTCACTTTCTCTAAATGAGAAGATCGATACCACTCTCATGCCTGAGCGGTAAATATGTAGCTGGAGCCAGCAGCCGGTTAGCTTAGCACAAAGACTGGAAGCAGGGGGAAGTAGCTAGCCTGGCTCTATCTGAAAGTAACAATATACCCCTACCAACACTAAACTACTACACAAATTAACACGTTATACCTTGTTTGTTTAATGCGTACAAAAAACGAAGTGTAAAAAGAGCAATTTGGCATTTTATGGGGGAGGTTACGTGCTTGACTATTTCTTGGCTTAAGCTAGCTCCTAGGCAACCAGCAAAAGCTCCAGGAAGTTACACCACTGTGTGATCTAGGCTGGATTTTTGCAGGAATGCAGCTTTAAGGTTAAGTGAGCTCTAAAGTATTTTCTGGTCTTTCTGCCATTGTGTCGTTCAGGTGGCTCTGTGCTCCTGGAGCGTCCTGTCCTCCCTGTGCCGGAGGAAGAAGCTGTGACTCTGCGCTGCACTTCGACCTCCAATCTCACAGCTGAGTTTTATAAAGATGGCCTCCTCATCGAGAGCAGCTCTACACTAAAAACATGACCATCCACAATGTCTCCAAGTCTGATGAAGGTCTCTACAAGTGTAACATCTCTGGAGCTGGAGAATCACCAGACAGCTGGCTGGCTGTCAGAGGTTAGATGAACCTCCGACATGTTGTTCTAGTCTTTAAACTACAACTGCAGTCTGTTATTTAGTTTTATATAGCATGTCATCTATCCTAGATGGACACACATTTCACACAAAAGATAGAACAGTGAGAGAGATAGTTTGTTGAATATCAGGAGTTAGATGAGGTGATTGGTGATAAACTCTGGAGAGATCTGGCCAGGGCACTTTTAGCCTAGCTTAGCACAAAGCCTGCCAACATAAAGACAGCTGCTGTTGTATTTGCTTTGAGGTGAAACTGTGTTTTTTTTCCTCCATTGTGTTTCCCCCTGCTTCTAGTCTTTATGCTGACCTAAGCTAACCAGCTGCTAACAGTAGCTTCATACTTGGCGTACAGACATGAAAGTGGTATCAAACTTCTCATGTAACGTTCAACAAAAAAACAAATGAAATCATTTCCCAAAATTCTGAAAAACGTATGCAGAGTCTGAAACGACTTGCATAAATACCAGAAGTGAGCGAGACAGTGTGCAGGAGTTTTTTTTCCCCCACATACATGATGCAATTTTTTTCTGATACTGATAAAAGTTATTCTCTTGTTCACAGATTCACAAGACAATGACAAAGTATGAATAAAAACAAAAGACCAAGATGAAAAACTTACAAAAAAAGACAAGATTAAATATGTTTCTGAAGTATTCTTCTGTGAAAATAAGAAACCTTTGTTTTCCTAAATTCAGGAATAAAAATGTGGGGTATAGTGGGATATCCTTGTTGTGAGGTAATGAAATTCAAAAGTTTAGGCTTTTAATTGCATTTTGGGAGGATAAATAGAAAGAGGTCATGCCTGAACCAAAAGATGCATGATTCCGCCACCTAGTGGACATTTTGATTGAAATCACTTTCATTTCATATGGACAGCTGTCCAACTCTGATCCTATATACCTATAATGAGGTACTCCAAATAATTAAAGATGTCTGTCTCCAAAATATGTAACAACTATTGAATGTGAATATTTTCAGAATTTAGAAAAAAAACCCACATTTTCAAGTGTAACTCTTTGAGGTTTGTCACAAACTGGCTCGATGTAACCTTATTTCATTAAATGCATGACTGGCACAGCAATTGTATGTGAAATGAATAATTGCATACTGGTGTTGATTTTCAATTCTTAATTGCATTAACTGAACATTTTGAGCATTGTTGCTTTATTGTTTGGAGTTGCAGATGTTGATGGGTGAGACAAAGGGAGAGACTGGCCACCCTGCCTGTGTAAAAAAAATTATTCACAATTTGTTCACAATTCAGATGTAATTGTTTGAGCTGTGGACTAAAGTTTATTCTTTCTGCAATTTTACCAACATATATGCTAAAATAATGAGATGGATTTTTTTGTGTAATTATATTGATCATAGTGTGTTATTGAATTATTTTTAGGGATTTGTGTTTATATAAATGCATATTCTTTGTATTATATTTATGTATGGTGTTGGTTTTATATAACTATTTATTACTTAATATTGTCTTGGTCCCACCTTATTGGTCTCTCGGGTATGTGCGGCAGCAGATGCAGACCACATGTCATCTGAAGGAAGAGAGAGTAAGCACATGGGCCATAAAATAGAGCTCAAAATTATAATTTAAATCAGGAACTAGCTGATCAATAAATAGGGTTGTCAAAATAACACGTTCATTTTGATTAATTAACCATAGCAAAAATAACGCGTCAAAAAAATGAACGCAGATTAATCAAGCTCTATGATGCTCCTTAAACCCATACGTCACTGAACATACAACCGTCCACAGTAGCTTTGTAAACACTAGTGCAGTGCCCGTTCAACATGTGCCTGTTTGGAACAGGCCGATTGCTTGTCCTCCGGTATTGCTGCTTGCAGCTTTCTCGAGGACTGCTCATCCAAACAGCTTCACCCTCGACACTGCACTTCCTTGGGTCCTCAGTCGGTAATACACCCGCTAAGCGTGAAATCAATCGGATTAATGATTGTCGAGATAATCGAAGGACAGAAGGACAGACAGACGGAGAGAGACTGTCTTGAGCTTTAAGCCTTCAGCTGGAGCGGTCGGTGTGGCTCTGAGCAGTGCTTTTAATTCTAAACGACAGGAGAGCACTCAGGGTGCCACTGATACCACCGGAGTGAATTTACGAATGCACGCCTCTGGCACCGTGCGTCGTACAATTCCAACCAGTCAGTGCGTTAGTTGTGCATGTAAATAGTGTGTTAATAGTTAAAAAAGACTGTTATGGTCACATTGGTGTTCATATTAAATATATATTTTTAAAAACTGTTCTGGCCACATTTTAGGCTAAGAGATGCTTATGGCTTATGTTCAGTGATAAAAAGACATGTATATAGAAAGATGATTGGAAATAAAACAATTTGTTGATTTCTAATGCCCCCTTTTGATATTTCTATTTAATGCTTTACTCATGTGCCACAATAATGTACTGTTTTTGAGTTGAAATATCTTCATTTGGGGGCTTTTCCAAGCAAATATCGATATATGCGATTAATAGATAAATTAATCAGCATATCAATTAATTAGATTAAACATTTTTATCAATTGACAGCTCTAGTAATAATCAAGATTATGATTGAAGATTACGACGAGGCATTCAATGCCAACTTTCTGAGTAATCTCCCACTTTATCTGAGGGTAAATAAATACTGTAAATTTAGATTTTCATGTTAATTATTTGTGCTGTTATGGTTGAAAATGACACTCACTTATTCACTCACTTCTACACTGCTGCCACTTTTCTTGAAAAAGAGCTAAATCTTATCTGCTTCACCCAAAAATTTTAAGGGGCATAAATTCACATAAAAAGACTAAATCCACAATGTAAATTAATTTAGAGAAAATAGATAAAGCCACAGATGAAACCTGCCAACATGGTAACAGCTGTAATATCAAACACACAGGAAGCAGCATGAGTACAGATGAGACTGTGCTCACATCACATAGCAGTGTCTGCTCCACTGCCAATAAAAGCTCAGACTGAGCAGTAGTAACCACACCTGTAACCACACCCACACACACTGATATAACTAGAGAGAGAAAAAGAGAAAGATAGAGGTAATCTGTCAATTAAATCTACATACATTTCCATGAAGGAAAAACAGCTATAAATCTCACCTAAGATAATCTACCTCTTCACTATCAACCTCCTGACTGAGGACAGGGCTCTCTGTCATTTCTAAAGAATGACAAGATTTTCCTGCATCTCGACCTCAAGATATCAAATGAAATTCAGTGTTTTGCTAACTGTAACCTGTGATAGTGATCAGCTCACTGCCAGAAGATTCACACAGCTCTCCTTTACCAATATTAAATAGGATGCTATGCTATCACAAGCCATGACTAACTTGGCTGGCTAGCCAGACGGCTAAACAACCAGACTGAGGCATGGCTACTAACTTTAACCGGTACTAGCTGACTAACCTGCAAAGCAAACTATGCCTCTATTTCTCAAATGCAATTAAGTGTGAAGAAGTAATTGCATTTCATTTTCACACGTTTGAAAACAGGATTGATGTTGTACTAACCACTTCAGCAACACACCGTTAACGTGCCTAGTATATCTCCAGCGTCGACGTGCAACAGAGTACCTGCAACTTTTGGAAGAAACCAATATCATAGGAAAGGGGGTGTGTGACTTTTTGAGGTATGATCTATGACATGATTAGAAGAATAGTTTCTCGTAATATAAAATGACCATAACTACATATTGTAAAAAATAATAGTAATAAAATAAAATAAAAATATTAAAAATCCAAATATCAAAAACAGACAGACAAACAGACACATTTCAGTCAGTAACAAAAGTATTGAGGCCATAATAGTGACTTTAAAGTGGATCACTACATTATTCTTTTAATAATACTTCTAATAAACAAGGGCAGTGCTGCTACAGCTGCTACTGCTACTTTAGTTCTCCTCTACTCAGCAATGGGTTTTGCTTGTTCACGTGGATGTTTAGTATGATAGTAGGTGGTAGATTTGATCAGAAAACCCAATCTGTACAGTTTATAACGGGTGACTGAACAAACATTGTATGAAGTTCAGTTAATGTAAAAAATGTCTGCATACTGTCATGGCAACCACAAATCAGTTGCTGTCTAGAGCAGGTGAGATGTAGGCAATAAGAGCTCACAATACAATATCTGTCTTTGTGTCAGTATAGATCTTTAATGCTTGCAAGCACGATCCCCCCTCCTAATGAGTGAGAGAGGACTCCAAATGGCAGTTTCACACAGTACTTATACAACAATACAAACAAGTATCTCACTCAGACAGTATGTTGCCACTTGAGCAGTCTCATAACCTCTTGGGAGGGGTGAGTTACTCTCACTCCTCCCTTACACACTGACACTTCTCTCTTATCAACCTTATGCTGTTTAGGTGCTTTACACAGACACACAGGAGGAGTCTAACTTCCTCCAGGCATTTCACCCTCACATGGTGTTACTGTAAGGACCAAAAGAAACAAATGAACAAAGGCAGAAACTGCTTATGAACACTGTCAGAGCAGGGAAGAATGAGTTCATGTTATCCATCTTCACTTCTATATATTTAATAAAATGATCAACAAGATGCTTGAGATGTTGATTAAAGCTCTGTTTTGTGAAAAACTGTTGTCTTTCTGGGTCCTTTTGGGTCCTGTTTTTCAATCTAATACGCCTTGGTACTGGTCATGTTATAAACTCACTCGCTTTTAATATATTAATACATTAATACATTTGGTTGGATTCAAGGCAAGTGCACCTTTCAAACACAGAGGCAATTCAAAATGCTGTACATAAGGCAAAGAAATGCATTNNAAAAAAAAAGCCTACCTGTGGTTCTATCTTCCAACGGCTTGGGGGTCTTGAGCTGTTGTCCCCTCTGTACTTGTAAGCAGAAAACACTGGGATCTTGTTCTTTGTGTCGTAGAGTGTCAGAAAACATCTTGCGTTTTTCCAAGTCTGGCAAATGGGTTTGTATCTGTTCTGGTTCAGGATGTTTCCCCTCTCCAAGATATCCGGGATATGTGGTGGAGTTTGTTGAAGAAGAAACTCGGCACAGTCTGACATCGACTTCACCACTTCAGCTACTGTGGGAACGACGCATAGAATGAGGAGAGCAGCGAGGGGCAGGAGGCACCATGTCTTCAGTAATGCCATCGTCAAACACTGTGTCATTAGGTCAGAGGAGAGGACAGAAAGAATTATCAAGCATTACAGTTAAGTGAGGCTGCAGTTATATTAACAGTTGATTTCCTTTAGTTTGAACCACAGCGAAAGTTAGTGACTACATTTAAGTTGTAGAGTTGAAGACTTTTCTCCACTCATCCAGGAGCTTTATCTGGATGAGTGGACCTCTGATGGGGAGGTCCAGGATTTAAAAACTGGGTTGGTCACACTTTATGTATAAATAAGTTCTCTGTATCAAGGTAGGAGCTTTACTCAAAAAATGGCATTACTTTTTTACTTCAACCAGAATTCTCAGTTGTTGCACTGTGGTTTCAACACATTTAACAGACCAGCAGGCTGACCCAGATAATGTAACGCAGGAAAACTATTATCAGGGGTTGAAAAAAGCATAAATTATTCAAGACAAGGTACATGCTAAAAATAGATTTTTTGCTAAATCTAAAATATATTCAAATTTTCATTTACTTTTTTTAAATGGCTTGCTTGATTTTGATCTAATTCTTTATCTTGCAATATTAACACATTTTATATTAACTTTTTATTTCATAAATAGTCTATTCTAAGTAAAATAACCAACATTATAGCTACTTCCACTTGTATTGATATTGTGGTATCAGTTTACTTTGAATGTGTCTACATCAATGCATAAACTACTGTGCACTATACATTCGCATAAGACTTTGAAAAATCTGATTTAGCTGTGGTGAAATTTGCTTATGGAGCTTAAAGATGCAAAACAGCAGTTGGGACAGTTGTTGTAAACTGTAGTTTATTTGTGTATAGAGAGTTTTAAATCAACATGTTTGAAGAAGCTATAAGAAGTTATAAATGCAAACACATAAACATGGCAGTTGTGCTGTTTTGTATTTTCTGCAAATTTATATTCACTAAAATTACAAATACAAAGACAAATAAAATGAAGTCCAAAGAAAATCCAAGAAAAGCTTACCGCCCCTCAGGTTTCCTGAAAATCAGCTAAATTGGCGTACTTCAGTTGACACAGCAGTGGAAACAAGACTTTCTCCCTCAAATATGAACTGTGCTTAAGGAGGAAGTCTATTTATTTACTGCAATGTATGAAAGTGGGTGTGTGCTTACCATCGGTTGTATGTTTAGTCTGTAGGTGATTTGTTAATTTTTAACAGGGGGGATGGCCCAATTGGTACATTTTTTACCATCTAAATTCCTTGAAGGACACACAATGAACATTGTGCAAAATAGAAAAGAGAACATTATAGCCTAATGTAGCCAGTTGAAGTTAGTTTAAAAACTTGAACATTACTGAAAATAAACATGAAATATTTGCACCCCTGAAATAACCAGCAAAGGGAGTGGAATCTATGAATAAAGAACACGTTTGTGTTCTCAGTGAAAACCCCTAGATGAGCATAGTTCAACATTCTGACTCCAATCTTCACTATCACTACTATCTAGATGATAGTACTACTCATAACAGACTCCATATTGACTCATAGTCATGCTTTTGCTGTTTGTTTTCACATGCTCTTGCCTGGATGTTGCTAGCCAAGACGTGGCTTTTCTAAAGCCAAGACTTCACATAATGTCTTGGAGAAAAATGTTTCACAGGAGGACAAACACATTTAATGAAAATCAAAGCTTTTGAGTTCCGGGGTGGCCCCCATTCCACTTCTAATAATTTGACTGAAGCCATGTTCGCATTTTGCAGTGGAGACAAGCGTGTTGACTGCTTGTAGCAGAGGCTTTAGCTCCTTTTGGAAGCCATATATTTTTCACCACTGGCCTTGACTGTGTCAATGTATTCCCTCATGCCTCTCTGGTAGCCATGGATTTCAGTACCTGAATCTGTCGATTGAGTGACGCATCTGCCCTGTGAAGTGTCATACTTCTATCTTGCAGGGAGAGGGAGAAATCAGACAGTTTTTCCAAGGCATCAAACATGAGTCCTACAGAGCCGATGGCATAAACCACGAAACATGACCCTTTCTGCAGAGCTTTGGTTTGTATTCACAGATGCCTCTGAAAAATGCAGGGTACTGTTGTCAAAAGGCTTTCACAGTTCTGTAGCTGGAAGCTACCCATCTTGTGCTCAATCACAGGAAAAATAAACTGGCATCTCTATTTAAGAGAAATGAAACTATATGCTTTGAATTCACGCTGGATCTGACTTCTGAGAATTGTTTTTAAGACAAATGAAACCTGCTGACAGACAGGCTGTGTATAAGAGGAGGTGACCACCACCAGCAGCAATGCAACAGTTTTGTTTCTACTGTCTAAACTATGTTTATGTTAAATTGATTTGTTTTCCAAATTATGTTGCATATTTATATATATTTGGGTTATATTCACACATGGAAGCACTATATATTTTTACCGTACACAATTCATAGGGAGGTGATCAAGATGGTTAAACCCACAGGATTGCATCCTGCAAGGGTATGAGTTTTAAGGAAAGATTGTGGTTTTAGTTAAATGTCAGTAAACATTTTTTTTTATTGATTTGGGCCTCAGGGTACTTGTATGAGTCCAACCTCTTCACTTCCTCTCCCTGGATGACAACCAGGACAGGGGGCCTCCTGTTCCTCTGTTAGTCCACCACAAGCTCATTGGTCTTACTGATATTGAGCTTCAGGTGATTGTTGTTGCACCNTCTCCATCAGTCCTCTGTACTCCTCTGTAAAAATAGTCTCTAAGTGAAGACAGCATGTTTCTCACTGGAAATTATTCACTGGAATCATACATGTCAATATAGTGATAACTTCCATTTTGCCAAAAAATACACTTAATACCTTTTATTATGTAAATTCCTTCAAAGTCTTCACTACATATATTATTAGTCTGGACTCAACAGTGGAGCGAGGAGGTGGCTTCTGGTGCTCCAGCCCTGAATGTTTCAATGCCCCGAATCTTTTAGGTTTTTAAATAACTTCAACTTTGTGTCATTTCCTCTCAGTCTCTCTGATTTGACTGGCAAATCAATGGAGCAAAAGTTCTATTACTGGGGAAACATATAGGTCCGCCCTAACATTGTCATGGGGGTTGTTGTCTTGTGTGTGTCGTGTTTCATTCACTAGTGCCACCTTAGTGAGCAAGCTTGCTGGCTAGCTAACTAGCTTATGAACTATGGACATAACAAGGTTATGAGCCAGGAGGAGAGATGTGGAGAATTGGTAAGAAGAGGACCGAAGTGGAAGGCTGGATTTGAGGAGTGAGGAAGAGAGAAGAAAGGGAGGAGTGAAAGTGAAAGTGAGGAAAACAATGAAGGAGAGAATAGGACATGCGATGTGAAAACCTGTGGAGAAAGCAGGTGAAGAGGAAGAGGGACAAGAGATGAAAATGTGTTGAGAAGAAAGGAGTGAAGAACAGAGGAGGAAAGGAGAGCAGAGGTGCCAGGAGTAGATGTAAGAGAATAAGATATGCATTTAGTCTTTTTTATCTTAAGTTTATGATCAGAAATCTTACTACATTTTTGTTTTATATTTTCTTTTTTAGTGGAGAAAATTTCCAGGGATAAATGATTGGAGCTGAGAGAGTGAGAGAAGTTAAGAAGAAAAGAGGAGGAAAGGAGAAACAGAGTGACCAGGAGTAGATCAGATAAAGTACCCTAAGATAATAATATATGCCCATGTTGTTTATCCTACGATGCTATTCCCTAAAGAAATCTAACATAATTTGAGTAAATGTTCTTCTCTTGGCTTAATATTCAGTTCAGAGTATTGAAGACCACATTTACTTGACACTGTTGGGGAACCTTGATTTGCAATTAGAGCAGCCCAGATTATTATGGCATGGATTCAAATGTAGCAGATTTGTCAGATAAATATTAATTCTGTGAACTCTACTCCAGCATAGTATAACAAAGATAGGTTTCAAAATTAGTAATGCTGTTTACGCCAAATTCCTATCCTACCTATGTTATGTAACTTAAAAATAGTAACATCAGACAATTTTTGCCTCTTTTTATGTTGCAGGAGTGAAAATTAGTCATCCTCAACATTTGTTGTGTTATGATTTCAGAATGATGAAGACAATTGGAGAACAATTACATACAAAATAGGGTATAGGCTCTACAGGATGATTTTTTTCCTGGGCAACTATCATGTTTTTCCCAAATGATGTACAGATTTTTAGGCATTCTATTATCTCAAATGGCTTGAAAAATAGTGCATATAGCTGCCGTAAATGGGAAAAAAAATCTCCCCAGGGGACTGAAAATAGTCCCAACCAGTGGACTATTTACTCGTTTGAGCAACGTTTGATAAAAACTACAGTGACCGGCTATTTTAAGAAATTACCAACCCTTTCAGAAAAATTAAATATATTTGTGACCTGTTTTAAAAAAAATTTCATCTTCAGTTGGAACTAATGGGCTTGGAGCTGAGTGCCACAGACAGGGAAAGTCGGAAAGTCTTTTTTTTCTTATGTTTATGTCCCCTAAAATGTCTGACCTTGACTATACTGACTTGTATCTGTGCAAAGTTTGTCACTAGAGGGGTGTTGTCACAATCCTCTACTGAAGGGGGAGATTTCTGCACACTTCCCCAAAATCTGAGATTCAAACGTACACCGGTCAAGCTAGATTTGGGACGTCACAAATCTGACAGCCAATCGCTGTCTAATAAAATGCAGGCAAAGAAACCTGAAACCTCCAGCACAGAGCAGACTTGTCAGTACAGAGAGCATTAGTAAAGTGAAAGACAGCAAACACGGTAGAGTGTGCAGTTTTTGGATGTAAACTGGACACTGGAGCTTCCTTGTAGCATCGCAGCACATATTGTATGTTTCACAACCACTAACGCTGTGTCAGCCACTGCCAGTTACGAGCTAACAAGCTAACAAACAACATAAACAAATAAAAGATGCTAACTACACCTACCATTCTGATACGTCTGCTAGTCGCCGATTTTGGTGCACAACAGACTCCTCATCTGAGTCTGGGTCTGACTGAGGCTCAAACATGTAAGTCCCGGTTACTTTGGGTGGAGACGTGGCTTATGTCTGAATATCTCCGATGTTTAACGCTAACGTTAGCCATCTTGATGCACACCGCTCTCTCACTGGTCAACCAAGCAGTGGTGGTGGGCAGATCCTGAATTTCTCAATGAGGGAGAAAGAGTAGATGTGCTTCCAGCCCCTTGTCAGAGTTTTTATTAACGTTTTATGAGGAAAAACCATGTTGAACAAAATATTAATCATAGCAGAGTATTTTTACATACTTTAAAACATGACTGGAGGGGAACTTTAAATAATCTTTTTAAAAAAGATAGAAATATTCAGACTAAATCTTTCTCCCTGACTGTACTTAAGATTTCAACAGGGCTCCATGGCACAGTTCTATAACAAATACCAATATTCAATCAAGCGTCAGCCAACTCACAAGCTCAATGAAACATTCCATCAAATATAAATATGCTTTGAACTGTAATAAACAAAACATAAGACTATAGGTCAATATCAGCTGTCAGTGAAAATTTTGGCTTCACAGTGCAAAACCTTCAACATGCCAAATTATGCAATACTTACAAAACAGACTTTTAAGAAATCACTTCGACCATCCCCGAGGAAAACTGGGAGACATGGCAGGACAGCAGTCGTCATGGCAATGACATCATGGGTCTACCAGTGGGGAAAAACAGTAAAACTAAGGAAAAGCATTTACTGAAGAAACAGCATCACATTTTTCCAAATTAAGTGATTTTCACATGCAAAGTTGCAAAACCTACACATCCACTGCATCAGTTTTGGTTGTCTGTCAAAAAAAAAAAAGTCTTAAAAATGGCTTTAAACTCTTGGATTTAACAAAAGGTACTTTCAGTACTGACACCTGAGGTAAAATGTGTTTCTCTGTTCTTTGTTTTGGTAACGCTGCACGTGCATGTTTAGTGCACACATGCATGCAAACTACCTCATATTGCCTACAGCTAAACAGTACACTAAAATATGTTTCTGAAAACATTTGAGGCGAGAAATAGGCAATGCAGTAACAGAATCTTGATTCATATTTGATCAGCATTTCTAGTTTTACAGTTTGATCTGAGTTTTGTCAGCCTCTGTTTCGAAGGACACAAAATGGCAGCCACCTATTCACAAACTTTTGGCAGTGAATGTCGTATATTAAACCTTTAATTTTGTAACACTGCATTGAATTAACATTTAAAAATTAGGTCAATGAATTTGGGCAGAGCTCTTATCATGGGTGTAGCTAAAGTTGCTGGCTCTCATGTGAATGGCATGGCAGTTTTAGTTAGCTACCTTGGCTAACGTTGCTGTTAGCCAACATTAGCATTAGCCTGCCAGGAGTTTTAGTTATCACTATATACACAAAAAAATGGCCTGCCAAAATTCAGTTGCGTGAATAACGAAATCATAGCTGACAAATGTAAATACTCAGTGAAGTTGAATAACTTACCTATGCCATGTTCTACTTCTTCCAAAGTTTCCACACAGTTCCTGGAAACTTCTCCTGTACTGCTCTACTGCACATGTGCACTGCTGAGCTCTGCGTTCACTCCAGGAACACAAAGTTACAAGTCCAGTTTACTCAAGTTAACTTAGTTTTATACCTCTTTCAAGCAAAATGAGTACATTACTCATGTTACATGAGTTTAATCAACAGGATAGTGAGAAATAAGTAAAGTACAAAGTACACTAATGCACAGTTTGGCTCTATCCAAAGGCACCAAAACCCGCCTCCAAACACCTCTAAAGCTCACTAATTAACACGTCATATGTAATTAGTTGAATCCCTACAAAAATCGAAGTGTAAAAACGACAATTTGCCATTTTGTGTAGGGTTATGTACTGGACTATTTCTCGGCCTGGGCCCAGTTGCAACAAGTGAGAATCCAGGAAATTACTGCACCCGGCCAAGAAATAGTCAGGCACATAAGCTCCCTGTAAAACCATGAATTTTAATTTTACACTTGTTTTTTGTACTTCCCGTTTCCTGTCTTTATGCTAAACTAAGTTAACCAGCTGCTGGCAGTAGCTTCATACTTAGAGTACAGACATGAAAGTAGGTCTATCAAACTTCTCATGTAACCCTCAACAAAAAAGCAAATTAACTTATTTCCCAAAAGTCTGACACGACTTACATAAATATACCAGAAGTGAGCGAGACAGTGTGCAGGAGTGATTTTTTCCCACATACATTATGCTATTTTTTCTGATACTGATAAATGTCTCTTATTCTGTTGTTCACAAATTCACAATGACAAAGTATTAATAAAAACAAAAGGTCAAGATCAAAAACCGACAAAAAGACACAAGATTAAATATGTTTCTGAAGTATTCTTCTGTGAAAATAAGAAGCCTTTATTTATCTGCAGAGGGGAAATTCAGGAATAAAAATATGGGGTATAGTGGGATATCCTTATTGTGTATCCTAACATGATTCCGCCACCTAGTGGACATTTTGATTTAAATCACCTTCATTTCATATGGACGGCTGTCCATGTGAATATTTTCTGAATTTAGAAAAAAAACAATACAACTCTTTGATTAGGTTTGTCACAAACTGGCTCAATGTAACTTTATCTTAGCTTTATATTGTTTTGGTCTCACCTTATTGGTTTCTTCCAAGTAATTACCTGCAGCAGGAAATGTATAAAAGGCAACTAGTTTTTGTCAGAGATAGTTTGAGTTGATGTGTCTCTCATGTGGCTGTATAGAAGTCAATAAATGCAGTTTACCTTTTGCCTCTCTGTTTTAAATGTAAAGCTAAAGACGGTCAAACTGATGCTTGATGTGGCGAGATGGGAGTCCATGCAAGAGATAAACTTACTCTGCAGCATCAACACTGACTGCAATGCATGGTAATGTGAGGTATGTGCGGTAAACAAATGGCAGCAGATGCAAGAGCGCATGTCATCTGAAGGAAAAGAGAGTACGCACATGGGCCATAAAATAGAGCGCAAAATTATAATTTAAATCAGGAACTAGCAGATCAATAAATAAGTAATCAAGATCAGTATTGAAGATTATGACCAGGCATTCAATGCCAACTTTCTGTACTTGAAAGTCTGATACTCAACAGACACATTTCAATCAGTAGCAAAAGTACTGAGGCCCTAATAGTGATGTTATAGAGAATCACTACATTATTCTTTAAATAATACTTCTAATAAAACAAGGGCACTGCTGCTACTGCTGCTTTAAAGTCCTTCTCTACTCAACAGGGGGTTTTGCTTGTTCACGTGGATGTTTAGTATGATAAAGGTGCAGAGTTTGACACTATAGGCTATTTTCACATTTGTCTGCTGAAGGGGCAAAGTTCCTGTCTTTCTATCTGATTATTTACTGTATGAATAGAGGAGCTGAGCTGTACTTCCCCCAACACAAAATACAAATACTTGTTTGATCAGAAAACCCAATCTTTACAGTTTATAACGGGTGACTGAACAAACNTCTCACTCAGACAGTATGTTGCCACTTGAGCAGTCTCATAACCTCTTGGGAGGGGTGAGTTACTCTCACTCCTCCCTTACACACTGACACTTCTCTCTTATCAACCTTATGCTGTTTAGGTACTTTACACAGACACACAGGAGGAGTCTAACTTCCTCCAGGCATTTCACCCTCACATGGTGTTACTGTTTCTTCACAAGGAGCACAGGAGATCACACTACTTCAACTTCTAACTGTATGATTACATGTCTTTTTGACTGCCTACAAGCACATGAGCATTTAATACAACATTTTCCATCACAATACAAAAAGGACACCAGGTGGCATTATGGGACGATGGTAAATGAGCCCTTCACAGATGCACCCAGACATGAAAGTCTTTATATTTATTTAATGAAATGTATACGAATAGTAGCAGGCAAAATATAGCATTGATTAAACAGTTTATCATATTTGAACAATTTAACGTCTGAAAGACCGAAAAGAAACAAATTAACAAAAGCAGAAACTGCACGTGAACACTGTCAGAGCAGGGAAGAAT
>NTHP01000769.1:77165-94435 GCA_003416845.1 Oplegnathus fasciatus
AACTGAGAGAGTTAGTACAATCATTGCTTGATTGAGATGTAATGCCAAGTATGAATACTTGAGCACAAAACACCTGCTAGTTGTTATTCTGGTATTGGTATAACACTTGGTAGGAAGCGAGGACATTCTGGTAATGGTGAAAAAAAAGAGGAGGACACAGAATGGAGGAATTTGAAAGAAGGAAAGAAGAGTTAAACATCTTGGAGGGTTTTAGGTTGGAGAAGGAGCTGAAGGGGAAGGCAGGCTATGAGTGAGGATGATGCGATGAGCTATTGAAGTTGGAGAACTAGTGGAGTTTGACTGAGAAACACTGAATGCTGGATGAGAAGCATTCATGGTTTGAAAGGTAGATGCATTACTTTGATTAGGAGAAAAGCTGAAAGGAAAAGTGGTATTTGAAAGAGTAACAGATGTGCTAGAAGGAACAGACAAGCTATTCTGAGATGTTGGAAAAGTTAATAGCTCAGTAGTCATTTTTGCAAGGTAAGTGGTGGCTGGTGCTAATTTAAGCTGAGTTTGAAGTGACAGTGATGCCACTGAATGTGGTGATGGCAGTTTGAGTCATAGCAGAAACCTGTGGCAGTCGCTGGAGAAGGTTTGGTAGCAGTGCTTTCCTCAGAAATGAGGTGGTAGTCATTTTTGCAAGGTAATGAGATGTGGTGGTAAAAANCTAGCCACTTCATCTCACTACGACTGTAGCAGCAAATTGCTGACCAGAGCATGGAAGGAATATTAATCTTGTTGTTGAGGATGTTGTTGGTGCTGGGCTGTGCTCCAGTTACCAAAAAGCCTTCTACAATACCGTTGTTGTTGATGCAGTATTTATCCAGAACACATTTGATGCAGCTCTCCATTCTGCTCCAGCTTCCCTTGTTGAATGTGCCTTCTTGTGGGACAATGTTGGTCAGGGTAAAGGTAGATTTTTTATCATTTACAGTAAATGCATAAGAGCTTGGAAATAAATGCCCTCTGTCGAACCCTGTGTTTGTGTAATCAGTGTTCCCAGCCTGGTAGTTGTAGACCTTAGATTTGTTTGCTGCCATCATGTTCTTGTCGTCATGTATGTTCTCAAGCTGAAACAATTGAAAGTTTAAGTTACTGATGCAGGCAGGGTGGATTAAATGTACAGTAAACAAGTGGTTTATCAAAGTTATATAATTTAAAATGTACACAGCAATCTCATGCATGTAAGCTTTACTTATTTCGGTAGATTGTGCTTATTTCCATTTTACAAAGCAAACTGGGATTGACAGGATGCAGGATTTGGCTAATAGCTGGTGTTATCACAGTCAGTGCAAGCTTAAAGGTTCAGGGAAATATCCTCAACAATGCGTCAAGCACTACATGCTGCAATATTATACAATTCATTGTACTTTTAGAGCACTCAATAAATGATGAAAAAGTGACAACTATTGTGTTGATTATTGTTAATAGTAGTTGTTGTGGCAGTAGCAGCAGTATCAGCAGTGAGGGGTCAGTTTGAGTCAACCAGTTTAGTACTATAGGCATTGTGGGCAGTATGATTATAAAGTAGACCATAAAACTTTTTTCAGCTATGTAGTACGGCAGTATCATCACGGCTTGTCTGTTTGTAAATGTATATTTCAAGTAGTTGACTATTTTGCAAAATGTGACTCGTCAAAAACCTAGTAGTTCGGAAGCTGTTGCTATGGACGTGGATGTACCACTGTTATCCATGGGTATGTAGACATTACCTGAAAATGCATAGTTGTGAATTAGTGACAAAGTTAAAAGAAAAAAGCCTACCTGTGGTTCTATCTTCCAACGGCTTGGGGGTCTTGAGCTGTTGTCCCCTCTGTACTTGTAAGCAGAAAACACTGGGATCTTGTTCTCTGTGTCGTAGAGTGTCACAAAACTTCTCGTGTTATCCAAAGTCTGGCAAATGGGTTTGTATCTGTTCTGGTTTTGGATGTTCCCTCTCTCCAAGATTCCCGGGACATGTGGTGGAGTTTGTTGAAGAAAAAACTTCGGACAGTCGGACATCGACTTCACCACTTCAGGTTCTGTGGGAACGATGGATAGAAAGAGGAGAGCAGGAGGCAGAACGCACCACGTCTCCAGTAACGCCATCGTACACTGTATCATTAGATCAGAGGAGAGAACAGAATTATCAAACATGAGGCTGCAGTTATATTAACAGTTGATTTCCTTCAGTTCAAATTATTATTATCAAATTATTGACTGGACTTAAGTTGCAGAGTTGAAGACTTTTCTCCACTCATATCATTTGCTTTTTTAAGTGACTCGATTGATTTGTATCTAATGCTTTATCTCATAATGTTAACATCTATCTTGCATCTATTTATTTTCAAAAAGTCTTCTCCAATAGGTAAAATATCCAACATTTGTAGCTACTTCCATGAATTGTATTGACATTGTGATATCAGTTTACTTTGAATATGTCCAAATAAATGCATACATTACTGGGCTCTACATTCACATAGAACAGATTTTTTTCTTATGTCTGTTTGGATTTAGCTGTGGGGAAATTTCAGAATATGCTTATTAATGGAGCTTAAAGATGCAATAAGCAGAATAGCAGTTGGGACAGTTTTTGTGTATAAAGAAATTTAGATTGACATGCAAAAATCTAAACATGGCAGCTGTGCAGTTTTGCATTGTCTAATTACTAAAATGAAGATAAATAAAATAAAGTTTAAAAATAATAATAATAATAATAATAATCCAAGAAAAGCTTACCGCCTCTCAGGTCTCCTGAAAATCAGTTAAATTGGAGTCCTCAGGTTCAGTTGATTGTTGAGGAAGACAGTCTTGCTTCAACTGCTGTGTGAACGGAAGAAGGAAATCTAATTTGTATCTTCTACAGGCAATAAAGTGGGTGTGCTCTTACCGTCAGTAATATGTTTCCTTATAATAATTCAGAGGAAGCTGACAGAATAATGGCATGATAAACAGCCATGGAGGCCTTTATAAACTAAACGTTTACAGACAAATAGACATATTGCAGACGTGTAATAGACATCAATTAAACGTCTTTTCAACGTCAAATTGCTCAGTGGGAAGGGAAAGAAGTGGTTGAAAGTGGTTCTGATTTATAAGATAAAGTAGCCTACATTTCTCTTCATCATGATTGCCGTTGTTTAGCTCGCGGAGCACAGCCTACTCGTCTGATCCCACAGCATACTTTCATTTTCCTTAGCAGGGTGTTTTCTCATACATATATCAAATTTCCATACAAAATTGTCTGATAACTATTTTACAAACCTTATGTTGCATAACTTACTTTATGTTATGGCGTGGCTCCAAAACGAAACTAAACGGTAGAGAGATACAGACAGACAGCAGCAACAGATAATGGAGAGAGAGACAGCAGCAGATAATGGAGAGAGAGAGAGAGAGAGGGAGAGAAGGGAGAGAGACGGCAGCAGGGGCACGTTCAGCCCCGACAAAACGTGGCAAAATGTTTATTTTAACGAAAACGGTGGTGCGCAAGCGTTGCAAGTATGGCAGCTGAGAAGACCATTCTTTGAGTTCTTTTCGAAGAATTTGCGGAGCCTGATGAAGTGGGTTTAAATATAAGCCTACTACAAAAGACGCTCGATGTCACAGCCGCTGCCCTTGCCGTACAGAATAGCAGAGAACACCCCAATCGAGTGGAGGAGGTATGTGGAAGCTGTGGTTCCTAACAATAATGATCCGACGTTTGCCTCGCATTTCAGGATGACGAGGCAAACATTTCAGGTGAGTTTTAGGCTTATAATTATTGCTGATCACTGCGGTTGTGATATGATATTGTAATATTTACCATTATATATTTAGAGGAGTAGAGTGGAGCAGAAAAAAATATGAAAATGTCTCTCCATAATGGTACGTATAATAGCTAAACATACAAATATGTCTTAAAATCACATTATGGACCACTCTTACTAGTGAGAAGGCCCATGTCATTTAAATATAGCCTACAGTATATTCATTAGTTACATTAATCATAATGTCTAGCACACCTGCCTAAGGAAAGGACATGCACCAGAGTACATTGCAATTACTAAATGATATTTGGGCAGATTTTAATAAGCTCAAGATCTATATGCTTGTGCTCTTATTATTGCAGTTCTGCCTTTTATGTTAACATGTGCAAACAATACACTTACTCTGAATATATTTTGATGTAAGATATTTACTTACCTACAATTCCCACAATGTATATAGCAGTATGTGCATCAGTGTGTATACAACAGCTATTATAGCAAGATTTGTGTCAGCTTATTTTACAGCATCATAGGGGTGTAGAAACTTGTATAAACTAATGCTGCATGCACTTTTCCACAGGCCCTCTGTGAGAAAGCTGGTCCTTCCTTGGTAAACTTAAAGCTTGGGTAGGTAATGTCTTTTAGAAGCATTTTTTGTTATATTTGTTGAAATTCTCTATACATCCAGACAGCTATCAATAATTCAAGTGCTCTGACAAAAAAAGGAAAAAAGTCCGGTGTCTGTGGCTGTCACAGGACTGTAATAAGCCCGTCCAATCATTTCATTCGGACCAAATGAAATGATTGGACGGGCTGCCTGCCTGTCCAGCTACGCATCTGACTACCTGCACGCACTCTGACCCTGAGCTCTGACCCTGCACTCACTGCGCATGCCCGTCGTCTTCCACACGGCTAGGCAGCCAAAGCTAGCGAACTAGTCGCACGGGAATGGCAAAGAAAGGAAAGAAAGACAGAAGTAGAAAAGGCTACGACCACAAAGAGGTTGGATAAAGCAAGAGGTCAAACTAGAGTCAACATCAGTATGGGTTTTCAATGATGGCGAGAAGAACTGAGGGAGTTGAAGGGCTGAAAAGTGATGCTGTGAGTACTAACAACAGCCATGTTGGTTGTTTACGTTCATTATGATAATGTTCGGTGTTTTCAAACATGTGAATGAGACATGAGGTAGTTGAACACGGTTAGCAACGCTTCTCTCCCCAGACCGGTTTGACATGTCCAAAGGAACCCTGCATTATGTTTTCTCTGACATTTGCAAGATCCTGTGTGGACTGAAGAATGAATATATACGATGGCCCAGAGAGGATGAGCTTGCCAACGTGGCAAATGGCTTTCAAAACAAAACCGGCTTCCCTGGAGTCCTTGGTGCCATTGATGGCACACACATTCCCATCCCAGCACCCACACTCCATAGAAACAGTTACATAAACAGGAAAGGACATGCAAGTATTCAACTCCAGGCATAATGTACATCAGAGATGATGTTCCTGGATGTGTACACTGGTTAGCCGGGGTCTGTGCATGATGTCAGGGTGTTTCGGAACTGCTCATTATATGGCCACCTTCAGGATGTAATGGGAAGTGACTACCACCTGCTTGGAGACTCTGCATACCCACTCAGCACATCTCTCATCACACCATACAGAGATAATGGGCACTTATCCCAGAGGCAAAAAAAAATCAACACACTCCACAGCTCAGCCAGAGTTGTGATTGAAAGGGCATTTGGGCTTCTAAAGGGGAAATGGAGACGACTGAATTACCTGCCCATGGAAGACCTCAAAAAAGTCCCGGTGGTAGTCACGGCTGCATGTGTTCCACACAATTTCCTCTTGAGGGAGGAAGGGCACCAAATGGAGGATTGTGAAGATGTGGATGACAACGATGGCAATGAATGTCAAGGAGTAGACCCTGAAAATACTACAGGTCAAAGAAAAAAGGGATGAACTTGCTTTACTTTTGGTTTAGGGTGGTTTAAGTTCTGTTTAACTACTTTTGTTTGGTTCATCTAAGTTGTCGGAAGTTTTTTCAGTTGTTTCATAAAAGAATGGAAAGAAAACAAATAGCCTACTGAATAAAGAAAAGGCACAAAGGTGATCAAGATTTTGCATTTATTTCCTTGCAGCATAATATGCCATTACAACAATAGAACCTAAGCCATCAGCAGAACGTGGCAATAAACTATTCATTCTTTGTTAAAGCAGTAACAAATTGTTTTTTCACTCGCCACTTCCATTGCTTGTCTTTACAGGACCATGAGTTCCGACATCTGCCTCCTCTGCTCAGTGACATGCTGCTCAAACCACTCAGGTGCTTCAGATGTGGACTTGCGCTGTCTCTTTTTTGCCACGTTTTGCTGATGGCTTAGGTTGTGAAGTAGATGGTCCTGGGTCAACTGGGTCTGATGAAGATCCTAAGTGGAAAGAAGGAAAAAAATAAAGATATTAAAACTGGTGGTCTCAAAATGGCGATGATCAGTGCAGCAAACATCACTTTCCTCCGACAAATACATTTTGCTGTTTTCACATAGTCAAACATGTCTGTGTCTACTGTAAATGAGAAGTCATGTGCAAACAAAGCTCGCCATGTCTCAACATAATGGAGGACTCCTATGCCAACTTTAGTCCCTCCCAAATTGATCATCTGGTTGATAGTGTTGCAGGCTCACTGTGAATGACCCTCGACTCTATTGCCCCCCTTAAAAAGAAGATAATAAAACAAAAGAGGTTAGCTCCATGGTATAACCACCAAACCCGCAAATTAAAGCAAACATTGCGGAAACTTGAGAGTAAATGGCGTTCCACCAAACTGGAAGAGGCCCGTTTAGGGTGGCAAGATAGTCTTAGAACGTATAGGAAGGCTCCCCGTAATGCAACCTATTACTCATCACTAATAGAAGAAAATAAGAACAACCGCAGGTTTCTTTTCAGCACTGTAGCCAGGCTGACAGAGAGCCATAGCTCTATTGTGCCATGTATTTCTTTAGCTCTCAGTAGTAACTGCTTCATGAGCTTCTTTAATGAGAAAATTCTAAATATTAGAACACAATTCATCACCTCCTGCCATCAATTGGGACTGATTTATCTTCGAACGCAGGGGTCTTGGAAACAGCGGTAAAACCTGATATATATTTGGACTACTTTTCTCCCATCGACCTTCACCAACTAACTTCAACGCTATCTAAACCATCAACCTGCCTCTTAGACCCTATTCCAACTAGACTGCTTAAAGAAGTTTTACCTTTAGTTAGCACTTCTTTATTAGATACAGTCAATCTGTCTTTATTAACAGGTCATGTACCACAGTCCTTTAAAGTAGCTGTAATTAAACCTCTTCTTAAAAAGCCTAATCTTGATCCAGGGGTTCTAGCCAACTATAGACCGATATCTAACCTTCCCTTTCTCTCTAAGATCCTTGAGAAAGCAGTCAACAAGCAGTTGTGTGACTTTCTGCATAACAATAGTTTATTTGAGGACTTTCAGTCAGGATTTAGAGTGCATCATAGCACAGAGACAGCATTGGTGAAAGTTACAAATGACCTCCTAATTGCATCAGACAATGGACTTGTCTCTATACTTGTCTTGTTAGATCTTAGTGCTGCATTCGACACCATTGACCATCACATCCTATTACAGAGACTTGAACATTTAATTGGCATTGAAGGAACTGCACTAAGCTGGTTTAAGTCTTATTTATCAGATCGATCTCAGTTTGTACATGTTAACGATGAATCCTCTATGCCTGCCANCCGACTCTTAAAGGGATGGTTTCTATGCTTTATGTGAATATCCAGAAGGTGGCTTCCCCATCCCTTGATTACATAAAAAGGAAATGGGAGGAAGAGTTAGAGTTGGATATATCGGATGTTGACTGGAGATGGGCAGTAGAACTAATACACTCTTCTTCAGTATGTGTGAAACATGGATTGATACAGTTCAAGGNAAACATCTCAGAGATGCATTATCTGAAGATATAGTCACCCTAGATGGCATTGCCCTGGCCTCCAGCGCCACCGTAAGGAATCTTGGAGTAATCTTTGATCAGGATATGTCTTTTAACTCCCATATAAAACAAACTTCAAGGACTGCCTTTTTCATCTACGTAACATTGCAAAAATTAGACACATCCTGTGTCAAAAAGACGCAGGAAAACTAGTCCATGCCTTTTTTACTTCTAGGCTGGATTATTGCAATTCCTTATTATCAGGCTGCTCCAATAAGTCTCTAAAGACTCTTCAGCTGATCCAGAATGCTGCGGCACGTTTACTTACAAGAACTAGGAAGAGAGATCATATTTCTCCACTAGTAGCTTCTCTGCACTGGCTCCCTGTAAAATCTAGAATAGAATTTAAAATCCTTCTCCTCACCTACTAAGCCCTTATTGGTTTTTCCTTGCCACTGTTGCCAAGGGATCATCAGCCAGGAGGTCCTCCACTGAAGGGAAGAAGACCCAGCTGCTAGCACCACTCCCAGTCTTCTTCTTATTATCGACTATTGTTTTGTGACTAAGAAGAGAAACCCAGACATAGTAAATGTCTACAAGTTGCTACACCCCCCAAAAAATGCAAATGCCAGTATCAAAACGAACCTGTGTTTTAATTGCCTGAATTTATTGTCACATGCCTCTGCTCCAAAGTTGTATCCTTCAGCCAGCATTTCTGCAGCTATCTTTTTCCGCACTTCTACCTTCTTTAACATAGGAGATTGAAAGTCTTTACCCATTTGCTTCGTTAGACTAATTAGAAGCAAGGTTCCTTCGTGTGTCCATGGCTTTGTATCTACATCACACATTTAAATGGATTAGTCACAGAAAATATAACGCTAAAATGTGTTAGGAAAGAAGAATCAACTTAAAATTTACCTTTATGCATTTGTTGGGGGTTTGATGCTGGTGCCCAATTTGGAGCAGAGGCAGGTGATGGTCCAGCAAGAGACGACTTCAGCGGTGCAGGAGCCTGAGACAAATTCAGCGGTGCAGGAGCCTGAGACAACTTCAGAGGTGCTGCGGGAATGTGTAGGCCAAGTGGAGCTTGAGGATTCGATCTAGCCTGTTCCAAAGGGATTGCTGAGACAGAAAGGGGAGCACACATTTGACCAATTAAGTTAACAGTATAAACAACTACATTATAATCTTGAAATGCTTTCAAAAACATGACACAAAGAGTGTTCAACACATACAATAACCCATACAATAAGTTAAAATTAAATAATTATTAGCTTATTCTATTAAAAAACTTACTATAAAATACTTACGACAAACATGTCTTCTAATGTCTTCAACTGTTGCAGACACCAAGTGGCACTGGACACATTTGTAAAGGACCTTGGTTGAATCCATTCTGTGCACGGCCTTTTTAATGTGGCAGGGTTTATATACACATCGCTGCTGATTGGGTAACACCTCTGACACACCCACCAAATGGGAGAAAACGTACTTCAAAGCCTGTTGCACACCGTTTGGAGGAAACACGTCGTTCAACCCGGAAACCGTAGCAAAACGGGGCACACTGTTTGCAGATTGAACGTGCCCCAGATAATGGAGAGAGGGAAGAGAGATAGTGATGGCAGCAGATGATGAAGAGACTACACTGCATGGACTGTATCTGAAAATTGTGTGTGTGTGTGTGTTTGAGTGAAAGAAAACCCTTTTAATATTCCAATAAGCTAATGTTAAAAGTGGGTGGGCAATTTATTTTAGAAGCATTTTTGTTATATTTGTTGACATTTTCTTTACATCCCGACAGCAATTAATAAATCAAATGCTCTAACAAAAAAAAAATGGAAAAAAAATCCAGTATCTGTGGCTGTCGCAGGCCTGTAATAAGCCAGTCCAATCATTTCACACAAGAATGGCAGAGAAAGAAAAGAAAGACAGAAGAAGAAAAGGCTGCGATGAAAAACAGGTTGGATAAAGCAAGAGTCAGAGTGGCTTTTCAACGATAGCGAGAACTCAGACCTTGTGCTGTTCAACCTCTAAGTCATCACTGACCCACTCCTGGAACCCCTGCAGTTCTGTAGACAATGCAGTAAACATGGCCTCCACTTCATCCTCCAGCACCTGACTCCTCAGGAACCTATGCCAGGATCCTGTTTGTCGACTTCAGCTCTGCTTTTAATACCATCATCCCGGCTCTGCTACAGGACAAGCTCTCCCAGCTGAGTGACTCCACCTGCAGATTGACCATCTGGTGACCTGGTGCAGAACAAAACAACTTGGAGCTCCATGCTGGAAAGACTGTGGAAATGGTTGTGGATTTCAGGAAGAATGCAGCCCCACCGGCCCCCATCGCCCTGTGTGACTCCCCAGTTGACACTGTGGAGTCCTTCCGCTTCCTGGGGACCATCATCACCCAGGACCTCAAGTGGGAGCTGAACATCTGCTCCCTCACCAAAAAAACCCATCAGATGATGTACTTCCTGCGGCAGCTAAAGAAGTTCAACCTGCCAAAGACAATGATGGTGCTCTTCTACACTGCCATCGTTGAGTCCATCCTCACCTCCTCCATCACCATCTGGTACGCTGCTGCCACTGACAAGGACAAGGGCAGACTTCAGTGTATCATTCACTCAGCCGAGAAGGTGATTGGCTGCAATCTGCTATCTCTCCATGACCTGCACACCTCCAGGACCCTGAGCCTTGCAGGAAAGATTGTGGCTGACCCCTCCCACCTCAGACACAAACTGTATGAGACAATCCCCTGCGGTCTATCACAACTAACACCTCACGCCACAAGAACAGTTTCTTCCCATCCGCAGTTGGCCTCATCAACAAGGCCCAGGACAAACAATTGACACAGATTCTACCCCCCATCCCTACTACACGTTACATTAACGTAAATTTTACAGACCTGACTCAAAACATTACATTAACGCACATATTTTGGATTCTATCTTGCACATCCAAATATTCTTTAAACCTAATACTTTTGCACATTCCTGCACAAAACAATACAGCTCTTTCATTTAAATAAGTCATATTGTACATATTGTTTTTATAATTTTTTTTCACATTTTATTGTCAATGTTTTATGCTTTTTGACTTGCAGTACTTGCTTTTGTCTTTCTTTATATTTTCTATAATTACTATGTTTGTTGTTATGCACCAGTACACCAAAGCAAATTCCTTGTATGTGAAAACCTACTTGGCAATAAACTTAATTCTGATTCTAGTGTAGTTAGCTGTTTACGATAGGCGCTCATGACTAACATTTGCAGAAGTAGTTGCGTGCCACAAATGTAAACAGCTAATATACTAGCATCAAATTGAAGCTGTGTTTTTATGGTTTGGACGTTTTTGAGTGTTTGAAGAGAAGAAGATCCTGCAGCAGGAGTTTCTGTGGACATTTGGATCCTGTTTTGTTTTATTTTGTTTGTGTTTTATATTACTGTACATGCACAATGCAACACTGAAGAGGCTTTCTGAATATAGTCTTCTGAAGTTTGGTCATGGTCGAAGAACAACAATGTACTCTTAGGGGTCCCAGTACAGAAAATAGTTCACTTCACTCTGTCCATTTTTTTTGCATGTTTCAGCACATATATTGTAACTCAAGTATGTTTTTTATTATTACATCATGATCATTTAAAGGATAATTCAGGTTTGTTACAACTTGAATCTTATTTTTGTAGTTTTGCTGACGAAAGCATTTAGCTCAAAGCACAGCTTCACAGAGCCGCTAGCATGGGTGTAGACTCATGTATTTCTGAAAAGCAGCTTTCACAGAGACCTCTTGTTCCTCTTTTCCTTGATGACTTTTCAGGTCATGGTTGCTACACAAATTCACCCTACGGAGACACAAAATTGTTCCAACAGGAAAAAACAGTTGTTAACTAAAGCCAGATTGTAAACACAGACTGTAGAAGCTGTATAATAACTAATGGTATCATGTTTTACATTTCAGCAATTTCATTTCAACAAGGGCGTAGGTTTGGTTTCAGAAGTGGGTGGAAACAATATATGTGGATATATGCTACTTATTTCCTGCATGTATATACATTAAATCGATGAAGCAAATCGCAAATTATGTGAAAACTTTCCCAAAAAAGTCCCCCCTCCCCCGTCCTTCTCCAGTGGAAACTATGATCTTGCGTTTCACAGTTATGACTGATAATCATTCTATCATTCTCAGAATAGCGATCAAAGTGAAAGATTAACACTGAAGCTACATGGAGTCAAAAATAAACTGTGTGATTTCAGAGAAATGAAGCTATATGTTTAGAGGTCAGATCCAGTGCGACTTCAGAGAATTGTTCTTAAGACAAGTGAAACATGCTGCACAGACAGAAAGGCTGTGTATTAGGTGGGAGGTGATGGTTCTTCAACAACACCAGCAATGAAACAGTTTGATTTTTATAAACCAACTCCGTCTCCTAGAAACTATGTTTATAATAAACTGATTTCCTAATTACGTTATGTTGAGAAATGTGATAACTGTTCGCGTTATGTTCACAGATATTTTTTCGAGTGAAGGAAGCACACAATTCAAAGGGAGGTGACTGGGATGGTTAAACCAACAGGTTTGCATCCTGCTAGAGTATTTAGGTTTAGGCAACAAAAACACTTTTGGGGAAAGATTGTGGTTTTAGTTAAATGTTAATAAAGTAAACATGTTGTGTCTCATGCTTCAAGTCACTGCAGCGTTTTTCTGTATTAAACCAAGACCTCAAAAGAACAACATCTTATTCAGAATGCAGCCGTCTAACAAAAACAAAGCAATATGAACATATTATACCCTTTCTAGAGTCTCTGCATTGGTTACCAGTGACTCAGAGGATCAGTTTTAAAATACTGCTACTTGTCTACAAATCACTCACTGGACAAGAACCAAATTATATCTCTGAAATGCTCTGACATGCTCTCTCCTTATGAACCATGTAGGAAGCTTTTTTAATCCTCTGTCTGTAATGAATTGCTGGGTTAATTATTTCCAGCAGTATTGATCAACATATAAACAACAATCTTCAACATGTACAGAAGCTGCTCTTTTTCTTCTTCATCCGCAGGAAACAAGAGTCGTCACTCGAAAGATGATCAGAAGCTCCTTTTGCTTCAGCCCGACCTGCAGGCAGATGAGAACAGAGAGCCTTTTAGATATGCCATCATTTAAATTAATAACCATTATTTCTCCAAAAATTTAAATCCAGATAAGCATCCAGGGCCTAACCTGCCATTGGGGACATCGATGTCACATCCTTTGTTAATATTTCTGGTCATTTTGAGAGGTTAATGACATTAATTATTACATACATATTACACATGGTAGGATTTTTGAGGCTGGTATCTTTAAAATCTAAAAAGTTGGGGATTTAGTACTCTACCCCGGAATTACATACATGGCAGTGTAGAGAAGGCTCTGACAAAACATTTAGACCATAGTGGAGGGCGATAAAGTTTACAGAAAAATGTGACTAATTAACTAACAAATTTTGTCATTTGTTTAAAGCAGCTCTATGGAACTTTTCATTTTGTGTTGATTTTGGCGGTCCCTGTGGACAAAGGCGGTAGTGTTTCACCTAACATTAGGTTACATGCCGCAAGGAGACTACTTTGCCAGGAGGAGAGTGGGTGGCAGCTCCAGGGACGGACCTTCAGTTAGAGGCTGAGCAAACCCTAGCGCCTTTTTGTCTGATGCTGCGGAAAAATCTGACCCGGTGGCAGGCATTAAGAATAATAATATTAGAAACTAATAGAAATAGCCAAACTTCTCGCTGTTGGTCTCGTTTGCTTATGTAGGTCATATAGAGGCATCGATAATAATTTGAGACTGTTTCATAACCAGTTAAAAACTCCATAGAGTACCTTTAAATACTCAAAAGAAATTAGAGTTTGGTTGGCAACAAGTCAAACATTTAGACGGGGGGAGTTCATATGACCTAGTCCTGGCTACGGCCCTGTGAGCGGCATTAGACAAATCTGTCTTTTCCTTGCAGTTTTACAAATTCATTGTTTTGTTAGCTGAGTAATTAACCCCAGCATGTAGTCAAGTCCCATCTTCTCCACACCTGTCAGCCATCTCAATGTGCTGTAGTTACACTAAGATTCAGGTGGGGGGCGTCGGTGTACAGTGAATGTTTAGCTTTGCTGTTCTTTCAACCGGCCACACCAACCTGAACCCAAAAACACTACACAACAAGCCTAGTATTGGTAAAAAAAAGCCAACCTGAAACAAAGATTTAGCAGCTGCACTTAAAAATATGTTTCTGTTGTCATATATGCGTCAAGCAGCACCTTTTAAGAACTTTTTCCACACATTCATCCATCTGTTTTCTAAACCAATTATCCTATTAAGTGAGAAACTTAAAGGACCTTTTCTTTTTGATTTCTGGAAAACTACTTTAGTGAGAGTTTTTCTCTGGCAACTGGCACTCCTCTGACCTGTTGAGGTGTCCTTGAGCACACTGAGACACTGAATCTCTACCAGTGAGAGATTATTGGAATTAAAAATATAATGAAACTTATGTGACTGGCCAACATATTTTTACAAATATTAACCAACTTCAGTTCATTCTTATTGAATAAAAAAGATAAATGTTTATATCATACGACAAGAAAAGTGATGCTCCTGTTTATCATTTGTAACAATAGAATAAATGTATATTTATGTCAAATAAAAATGAAGCTGCTAACACACACATTTTGATAAGCTGAGATTAAAGTTCATTCATTTTAACTTTCATGATTTCCAGAGGTGTTCCTACCTTTAGCCCAGTTTCTGTACACATTCACACACAGCGTAAGCATGACAGTGTAGAGGATGATCAGCAAGATGGCACATGCCAGCTTGGGCAGAAACATGAGAGAAGGAGGCTCAGTTTTGACTCCTGGGAAGAAAAAAACAAATAAATAAATAAAAACAAAAAATTGGTTGAATAGACAATTCAAGAAAGACTATCACTAGTTCTGTTTTCATACAAATATTACACAAGTTAAGCTTATAAGAACTGTAGTACCACAGATTGATAACTTTTTTATGCCAGACTGTTCATAGCTGTATTTAACTATGTTTCATTACGTTATCTCGCCCCCTGGTGCCAAAGCTTTACATTACTTGTTCCTACATGGCTCTTATGGGAGGTTTGTACTTAAAAAGTCATTGTCATCTCACGTATTTAATACTTTTTATCAGCTAATAGCAAGAGTGGTAGAGTAACGGTTTCCTGAAATGGAGGATAGAGGATATTTCCCGAAAATACTATCAGATATCAGTAACTAACTTTCCTCCAAGACCGTCATGGCAGACAACAGAAAAGCCCTTCATACCAGGTGATTAAACACAACAAATATAAATGTAACACAAGAGGTGTGACCAAACACTTTGGGGTGTAGCCCTGGGTTTAATGCATTATCTGTCTCTTCCACCAAGTTTTATTCTACTTACGGTGCCAGAATACTTCAACAGAAGTGCTCATCAGATGGTCAAACAGCATCTGACTTGCCAAAAACTGACATATTCCTCAGACATATGTGGTGTATGTATCAAACAAAAGAGCAGGTGTAAAATTAGCAATAGGAATATCAATAATAATATCAATATCAGACATAAAGTGAGAGCGACATAGCTGACTAAAATAACTAAACTAACAAAAGTAAACTAAAAACAGATTCTTAGAAAAAAAATAAGATTAAATGTCCTCCGTTTGATTGTAAAAGCAAACAGATGGCAGGGAGTTGTGGTTTGTGTTGTAATAAACTTAACTTCAAAGAAATCAGTCATCCAGGTTGCAACTGAACTCTTTTAAAAAATTACATTAGTACTATAATTCTGTGTATGTGTGTGTCTGCTGCCTCTCTCCCTCCCCACGCCAGTTTCACCCCTCATTGGACACAGCTCTTTTCCAGTCTCAGACTGGTTTCCAGGGTGCACCAAGCACATCCAGTTAAGGCTGCTGTGGTAGCATCTGGAACAACTCACAATGAAGTGAAGACACATCTCTGAACTGCTTGAGCTACAGGACCTGTCCTGACGGGTACAAAATTGGATTTTGTGCTGAATTTTTGCGGGGCTGCAACTAACGATTATTTTCATTATCGATTAATCTGTCCATCATTTTCTCAATTAATCAATTAGTTCTTTGGTCCATAAAATGACAGAAAATGTTGATCACTGTTTCCCAAAGCTCAACGTGACATCCTCAAATGTCTTGTTTTGTCCACAACCCAAAGATATTCAGTTTATTGTCATAGAGGACTAAAGAAACCAGAAAATATTTAAATTTGAGAAGCTGAAATCAGAGAATTTGGACACTTTTTCTTCAAAAAAAGTGACTCAAAACGATTAATCGATTATCAAAATAGTTGCCGATTAATTAAATAGTTGTGAACTAATCGATTAATCAACTAATCGTTGCAGCTCTAAATTTTTGTAACAAATTTTTACAAAAAACTCCTCAGAAGCAGGCCAGTTAGCTCTTATGGTTAGAGCAAGGGGCTAATAATGCCAAGGTCATGGGTTCAATCCCCTACTGGCCAAATATTATAGTAAATTAATAAACCAGTGTGTGCTGCTCTCATGCAAAGCAAGTCCTCAACAGGTTAAGCTATTTCCTTTCCACTGATACCAGCCTGGGAGGTGTTCACACCTAACTGAACTTACCCAATTTTGTTTGTTCTGTCTCAGTTTAATTCTGGAACAAATTCCCAAAAGCCGGCCAGTTAGCTCAGATAGTTAAAGCTTGGAGCTAACAGTGCCCAATTTGTGAGTTTGACTCCCATACCAGTCAATTGAAGTCTGCAGCTGATGCAACCAAAAGCTTTGTGATCTGCCTGCTGATGTCGACACAAGCAATCAACAACAGAGGCACTGCAACACTGAATAAACCATGTGTGTAAAATCATAATGCACCTGACTTGCATCAAGGAAATGGATGCTTAAATGCCGTCAGTGTAGTAGAATGCTACAAATAAAATTGGTATCTTCAACTCTCTAATAAATAATTTTTGACCCAAGGCGCTCTCCTACTTATCAGCTAAACCATTTGACTACAGACTTGTGAAAAACTCTAGCTCTGTGAGATCACGTGGTCTAATGGACAAGGCGTCTGATTTCAGATCAGAAGATTGAGGCTTTGAGTCCCTTTGTGGTTGAAAGGTTTTGTGATTTGAGGAAATGTGTTTGCTGCCAAGTTGAGCACAGCTTTGTGAAGTATTTCTGGTATTGATACAATGCCATTCTGCTTTACAGAAATAATTGTATTACTAAACGCTAAAGTTAGCCTCCACATTCACATTGTATAGCATGCAGAGAGCGCAGAACTCACCGTCGCCTCTAACAGTCAGCCAGCTCTGTGGTGACTCTCCTTTTGTGGGGTGTTCACACTTGTAGAAACCGTCATCAGACATGGACACCGTCGAGAAAGTCATGCTTCCTGTGGGTTGAGTCCCAATGAAAACACCATCTTTGTAGAAGTTTGCAGAGAAATCAGAGGTGGCTTTTGGTTCGTTTTCTTCTTTGTAGGAACAGAGAAGTGTTACTTTATCGCCTACTGTCACAGGAAGTGCAGGGCTCTGCAGAATCACAACACC
>NTHP01000769.1:103775-118308 GCA_003416845.1 Oplegnathus fasciatus
TGATGTCTTTTTGTCTTGATGTCTTCTCATCACAGGTACATCAAGTCAGCAGCCCGGCCACATCCTGACTTGAAAGGAAATCATAAAAACAGAAACAATCACGGCGTCAAGACTTAACTGTAACCTGCTGCAGACCTGATTTAACAGAGGTTCAAGATCATACAGTTCAGTTTAAGGGCAAATACAGCTTAAATAATTTTATTAATTCTTGAAATTTCAAATGTTTCACTGAGTATGAATTTATAAAGGCAAAATCATAAGAATCAAACAAACAATTCAAACAATTCTAATAACGTAATTACATTTAAATGGTGTCACATTTCAATTCATTTTTAATGCCAGAAAGAGAGTTTCCAAGGGTTATGTCCAGTGCCTGCAGGCATGCAGAAACTTTTGTCAGTAATGTAGACAGGTGAGGAAAAAACAATTCTAGATAAATTGTAAGACCGATTCTGACTGCAATTTTAATGCAAGTTAATATTTTACAGAATGCTTAATATTGATGTAGATAAAGAGACAGAGTTATTATTGTAAGGGGAAAATACTGTATGATGTGATTTAAATTCATGTTAGATTGATAAAAACATTGCTTTTGTGATAATTGAAAGTGCAACTATCGACTGCAAATGTCCTAACTAAATATTTTTCCAGAGGTATTTGTAAATTCTTTCCAAACCAATTTCCTTAATTGCCATTCTCTGAGTGAACACTCTTGCCCCTCTAATCAATGATGTGTCATCAACAGAGGGCGTTGCACAGTGCAAAACAGAAGTAAACAGTAGTAGTAGTAAGATGGCCGATCGCATTGACCATTTACCTGCAAGCTTTTGTTCTGTTATTACAGATATTTGTTTTTATCCAAAAAACAAGCATTGTTGCCTTTTCCATCCTTTCTTTCCAACTTGTAAAAAATGACACCCCCACTGATGTTGTCACGGTTCACACTTCAGGTCAAGGAAAACCTGCTATTTTTGGGTTCCAGCTGAGAACCAACTTTTCTGGTTCTGAACCAATTTATTTTGGGTCGAAATGCTCCGAACGGTTCAAAATTAGGTGCGCGAACCAGAACAGAACCAGTTCCATGTTGGTGGAAAAGCGGTAACAGTGATATCATGAGTTTTCTCTGAATCACCAGTGTGGGGCAGAGCTTACAAGGTTGAATCATTGTACAGCTGGTTTAGCTGTACATTTTTGTGATCTAAGCTCATTGCTCAAAATTTTCTAAAATAATGGACTAAGGCTGTGAACACATGTCAGCTCTTACAGTAACAAATTACAGAACAATTCTTTAGAAAGTTCAAACTCATTGTATGCTAGCAGTCACTGTTGATTTAAGTCACCAATAGGACGTGTGTTACAATTTGCTGACGATCCTCTACTACATGCAGTCTTTCTAATCATCATCGCACATCTCGCCTTCACATACTTCAACATGTAGAAATAAACATGACACAATGAAAATACAGCTCATTCTCTCCACACCCACACAAATTCACACCTGCCATCGGCTTCATGCTGAGTACACAAGTAGGCAGGAAATGAACAGATAGTGATAAAAACATTCAAAAAGTACCAAGGTTCAAGGTATTATTTGTCATTATACAACACAGGGCTGCACAATGAAATGGTAGTTCACAGCCCCTTCATGCTGCACACACACATAACAAATATGAAAACATTTAAATTAGGATAGAATAATATACAATACAATAAAAAACAATCAGAAAATATTCAGATCATACTGTTCCTGTGGAGCAATTTTTGAATTTGCATCTGGAGGAATGTGAACAGCAGCAACAAAAAAGCACCAAGCATCATCGATGTAAACAGAGTCCGCCTCCCCTCGTCCCTCCAGAGTCCTGCACTCTGTCGGTGCTGAACACAGTTCGCCCGTTGAGTGCGATAGCTTGATCTGGGATGTTGTGGTAGAGCTAGGTTTCTGCAAAGATGTGGGCACAACAGTCCGTGATTTCCCGTTGCTGAATCTTATTTCATCCATTTGTTTTCCTACAACCGGACATTAGCTATGAGTAAACTTTGTAGTGGAGTAGCCTTAGGTCCGAGCTGGGTAAGCTTAGCCCTAAGCCCGGCTCTCTCCCCCCTCTTCCTGGGGCGGTGGCACTGCTTGTGGTGGCATTTGGTCCCGCTGGTCTGGCTGGGTGAGTCCGGGGAATATAGGCCCAATCGGAAGGTATTATGGATAGTGATGGTCCCAAGGTCTGCCGCACTCAATCCAATCATGGCACCACAGAGTAAAGGGACAGCACACCCCCCTATCAACAGCTTCCCTTTACTGCACCAAACATTTTTTCTTTTTCTTTTTTTTAATAAAGAATTGGTGCTTAAATTTGCCTGACTTTCATATTTCTTTACAACATAAAGAATATATGGTTTCATAGCCTTGTGACGTGATTGTCAGAAATGATAAGCCTGTCTCCTCATGTGTACATCTGTCATCTGACGCCATGTCAGGTAACATAGTATAAAGAGTGACAAAGTTGCAAAGGAGGAGGTTGGGGTGGATAGATGTGTCAAACAAACACAGGACTTTCACCCAGGAGACTGCAGATTGTGTCCCGTGTGCGTAACTTAACATACGTAACTAAAGTCATTTCTGTTACGTACATTAGTTTACTGACATAAGTAACGTTGTTATTTAAATCCAAACCATGATGTTTTCCTAAACCTAACCAAGTAGTTTTCGTGCCTAAAACATGTGGTATTTGGACGCCTCCACTCTCCACAGAAGTGAATGGTTAGGATTAGCGTATCACCTGCACACAAAAGTTGTCTTTGGCATATGCACTGCACACTATTTCAAAGTGTAAAAGTCGTGTTATTTGTATGCATATTGAAGAGACCGTGTTGTGCACATATATGCAGTCTGACGTAGCCACAAACCAAACCAAAGGCTGCAGCAATCACAAACATCGCAGGTATGTTATACCGACAGTGGTACAAGTTCCCATCTTTTCTTCAGCAACTCTCTGTGTCGGATACAGAGGAGACAACAAGACAAACAGAAAACAGAGGAATTCAGACCCGGTGGGGCACTGAAATGTTACATGATTACGTATGTTACAGGCCTATAATAAGCTACATGTGGGCTAAGGGAGGCGTGCTCACAGGCAGCGGCGTGCAGGTGATGTGATCTGGGTTTTTCTTGTTGACCATCATCCTCACAGTGCAAGGAATTTCCCTCGGTCTCTTCCCGTCTTTATGTTAGACGTAGAAAATGTAGTCACCCTGGGTCTGGGTATCACCGGACAATCCGTAATTCATTTGTAATTCAAAACGAAGAAGCCCGTAAATATGTTATTTGCCTCAAAAACGAAATCATGTGGTCTATAAAACCAAAATCAACGGTACAGTATTTTCAACAGTCCCAATTCGGTAACACTTTACAATAAGGGCCCCAAAATTTTTAGTAATTACCAGGGAAAAAATGAGGAACGAATGAGGAACTAACTGCTAGTGAACCATTAGTTAATGAGTAACTCCTAATCAAAATTTATAGATTAGCTTATGATAAATTAATGATTAGTTAATAAGGAAACAAGAGAGGAATGAATCAGGAACGACTTGATCTATCTAGCTAGCTATCTGTTTTCTGACATTACCCTGGTATAGATCCTGTGCTTGCATAAAGGCTGTTCTATCCTCTTGGCTTTTATTTTGAATTTTTTACACTCACTCTAGCCTCCTGTCTGCCCATATGTCTATCCCAAATGAGAAATGAAAAAAGGAATTTGCAAAAACAAAAATTGGACCATGTTTTGATTTTGGTTGTATTGTTTTTCGTTTGGAAACCAAAAAACTAATAGACCATGTGATTTCGTTTTTGGTCTTGAAATAAATAACAGATTTATGGATTATCTGATGATACCCAGACTACCCACCACCCTGGTCCTCCAGCTTAACCCGCTCAAAAGTCAGCGACAAGTTTCCCTTCATGTACCAATCAGGTGATGCAGAGACTCTTTCTTTAAATCCTGCCCAATATCTGATCTTGCCGGAGGAGAGGTACACCTCAAAAATAAGCTCTCTGTGACTTTCAAATCTTATATACTGCCCATGCTCTCCTTCAGTAATGTGGTGGAACAGAACTTTGACAGTTTCTCCCTCAGTCACAGATACTTCGGAGGCGACAACAACGTACAGCTGGATGAGTGTCTCATCCTCGGGGCCGCAGGTTAACTCGTACAGTCCGTTGTCATTGATTTTGTGCTTTTCAAGATGACAGAATCGCCTGGACCCATCCTGTGTCTGTAATCTGGTTCTGGCCTCCAGGCAACATCCCAGGGAGCTTTATCGGGGCTCAGCCGACGTACCAGTTTGGCTCCACTTTTATGGCAATTTTTAGTCGCTGAAAACTCCACAAGGTCTCCCAGAATATTATCGATACCTTCTACAAGAACTGAGTTGATAAAACATAAGAGAAAGACTAATTGAAGCCCCTCCATTGTCAGTCTCCTATGGATTGTCTGTCCTGTCAAGCTGTTCTTACAAATGTGCTTCTCACTGTTGTAGAGCGCATGGTGTACAAAACAGGTCCATTACTCTCTCTGCGCTTGGAATGGGTGTCAGCCTTACAGACATGCCAGGTGGGGAGAGAGAGAGAGAGAAAGGAAATGGAGAGAGTAAGGTGGTGCTGTGCCTGTGCTGCCTGACACAGAGAGAAAGAGGAAGAGACAGAGACTGATGGTGACATAAAGTAAGTCTACCTGAACACCAAGTAGCCTAAATACTTGACACTGCTGAAAACTAAAACTAAAAACCACACACAGCTTTTAATTTGATGACATCCGATTCCTTGATAAAACAGATTTACTGATGCTTTCCTTGAGCTGAGCTAATCTGATGACTTATTAGGAAGCACAAAACACAAAGCAAACACATGCAAAGAAAGGCATAAAGACAACAACTAAAGATAACAACTAAAAATGCATGACAGTACAAACCATCAAAATCAACCCAAAACAAACACACAAATATTGAACTTCCTTGTGTGGTTTTATTAAGAATTTGCTTTCATCACATAGAAATGGATTCCTCTGCTCTTTGGTTCATGTCCCACAGAAATAATGAGTTACAGCAGCATTCGAGCATCAGGCTGTGCACATAGCCTAAGCAGAGGTCAAAACTCCAGCAAAAACAGTTTACACTCCAGTTTTATACCCCAGATAAGGGGCTGACTTACAGGTTTCACACAACAGGTAGACAAAACAAACGCCTCTGCTGTTTCTTAAAATAATACTATTTGGTTTTTCTTACAACTAGTGTCTTTACTTCAGTATGTACAGGGCAGGTGCACCTGATGTTTTGTCTTTGCTCCCACCTCCTAGGACAGAGTCTCCCAGGTTGAGACTGACCATCCGGAGGGCAGGAGAAGTCAAGGCGCCCAGATGGCCCGTACATCAAAGCCTCCTACAGACTTGCACACACAGATGGCCTGTGTATCAAAGTGGATATGAGTCATCAGTGTATAAAGTGTATTAAGGCTAAAAATAGATAAAGTATAAAAGTTGAAACATAGGTAAAGAAATGAAAAATCCCAATACAACATATCAGCCAGTGGGGCACCTACACAGACGGGCTGGGCATATGGTCATGTGGCTTTAGGCCAATCATATTCCCAGACTGGCAGAGAGGCAGAAGGAGTCCCTAATAAAAAACATAGGAGACACCATATTAGGTACATAAACAGGAGTGCAACTAGGGGATGGTACTCCCCTAGAGGTCAAAATGTACAGAGGAGGTCAAAGTGTGCCTATTTGATGTGGCATACTTTAGAGACACTTTACTTTAAAGACTTTTACCAAGTGCAACTATGGAAAGCAACACAGTCCATCGTAAAAAACCCCACTATTGATAGAATCACATAAATTACAGATATTCAAGAGATATTTAAAAACCACTATAAAAACTCATTAACTGAGAAGTCTTCATTCATGCCTTCTGGAAATAAACTTTTGAAGTAAAAAATCCAAAATGCTTCTCTCTTTTTTCTGAAAAAATTTTTACATTACCACCTCTTTTGGTGGGCTTTACTGCTTCTATACCCGTAAAAAATAGAGATGAAATGTGATGTAGCTTTTCATTAAAATGTCTTGCAACAGCACTGGTCACATCATTACTCTTAATGGAGGTCCTATGTTCAGTAATATGCTCTTTAACGGAGGGGGATGTCTCACCTATATATATTTTACCACACAGGCACTGTATCATATAGACAACATTTTTTGTTTTACAGGTAATAAAGTCCTTAATGTTAACGGTCTGTCCACTGGTAGGGTGGTTAAAAGACTTTTGGCAATTTATGCAGACTCCACACTTAAAATTGCCTTTAAGTTGTCTAGTTGTGAGCTTACTGACTTCGAAATGTTGACATGCTGTAACAACTCTGTCCCTTATGTTTCTCCCTCTTTTGAAAGGTACCATAGGTAGAGCTTTAAAAGTGTCATTTTGAAGAATATGCCAATGTCCTTGATGTTCTTAGTTTTGGGGATGAGTGTAGTGCAGTAAATAAGGTGTGGCTTAGATTTGGAGGGTTTTTTAACTTGCAGATAAGCCTTGGTGCTCTTTGAATCCACTTTGTTTTCTGCACACACAAGCCAATCTTCTTAGTTATTTCTATCTCTAATTTTGGATAACACCTCTTTACTTTTCTTGCATTCTTCTGGAACATCACATATTCTTTTCACTCTAGTGAGTTCACTTACAGGGAGGCTTTTCTTAAGAGGGATGGGATGAAAGCTTTGAGCATGAAAAAGTGTATTCCGAACTGTAGGTTTGGTGTAAAGAGAGGAAGAGAGGACATCATCTTTTTTTGTTACATTTATATCGAGAAAATTAATTTCTTCAACTATCAGCTATAGTTAAGAGTGAATCTCAGGCCTGCAAAGTTACCATTTAGAAACTTTAAAAGTGTAGTCCATGATTCTGATCCAATACACTTTTTGTCAAATTCAGAGAATATCTCCTCACGGTCCGCTAGCTTTCCATTCTGTGTGCGCTGAAAAAAGGTCCGGTGTTCATACACAGCTCTGGCTCTGTAAACGGGAAACAAACAGAGTGACTCGGGTAGAGCCACCAACCCAGGTCGTCAAATACTGATGCTTTAGCCACGTTTCCACTAAATGTATGGTAGTATAGTATGTCACAATTCGTGATCATGCACAGGACAAACTAATGCTGTGCGTTACTCGCGCGAGTTTGAAGGAGCAATGAAGAGAGGGGTGTATTTGTTTGGCTGTTGAGTTCAAACATCAACAAGCTTTCTCCAGAATCGTAGACTACACCTTTAAGAACTTTAAGATACTTCCAAGTAATAATAAAAGGGAAGAAGGGGTTTGTCTGTGATTTAAACAGCATTTTTTTCTTCCAGGTGACCAACAAAAAGACAGGCAAAAGTAGGCACCATTTTAGTACCCATTGCAGTAGTTTCTCGTAAGAACAAAGGAAGTCAAATGGACTAGAAAAGTGGTAGAGGGCGTTCTCACTGGTCTGGTGTTAAGGATATTTCCCAGTGTGTTAAGGCCTTGTTGGTGGTCAGTTAGTGTATAAAGACTCAGTGTCTAAAGTGCACATAGCCTCAGCAACCAGCTTTTTATTCCTCTGCTCATCGTTCACACACCAGCTGTTGTTTGCGTGAGGTGATTGGAAAACTCTGAGGAGGTTTTGACCCTGCAGAAGTGGACTAAGCAGACTTGAGTGTAACATATTAATATGATACTTGCTTGGTGTTTAGCAGTGGTGGAAAAACACAGTTACTTAATATACTTGAAGTACTTGAAGTACTATTTTATACTACCTCAAACTTGCTCCTATACATTTCAGAGGGAAATATTGTACTCTGTACTCAACTACATTCTTATAGCAGTAGTTGCTTGTTACTTTTCTATGTAAGATTTCATCTATAAGACATATAATGAGTTTATAAATTATATAATAATATGTTCCTCCAAAGATGAGCGAGAGGAGAATTCCCCCTGTCTCTCAATTTAAACTGCTTAACATTTATCACTCAACAAACCTCAATACCTCAGTATTTCCTTTTCAGTTAGGGCAGCATACACTTCATATATCACTCCCTTAAAGGTTCAGTATGTAGGATTTAGTGGCATCTAGTGGTGAGTTTGCAGATTGCAACCAACTGTATACCGCTGCCCTCACCCCTCCCTTTCCAAGCTGTAGGAGAAACTACGGTGGCCTTCAGGTTCATTTGCACTCGACAATTGTTTTTTCCTATGCCGACATTAAGGCGATTTAACTAACTTACTATCAGAACTAAGATGTTATGCATTTTTATTTAACCTTTATTTAATTTAACCAGGAGGAAAAGACTCATTGAGATTAAAAATCTCTTTTTCAAGAATGTCCTGGCCAAGACAGGCAGCAGCACAAATAACATAGGCTAACAATATCACAGCATCATGTTCCGTTTAACATTATTATCTTTTCCTTAATATCACAATCCAAATCATATCCATAACATTAACTACTCTTATGGAGACACGTGTGTGATCCAGAGATCTGCACGCTGACCGCCGGCCGCCCGCAAGCACTCACGCCGGCAGACAAGCAGGAGCTGCTGCTGAACCCCCCGCGAGGAGAAATAATCTGTAGAATCTGCACCTTACTGTGCATTTAGAGATGTTTCTGGTGGAGTGTCATGTCCGCCCACTGAGCCCCCTTAATCAGCACGAGTGAACTTCATTACAAACCAGTTTGCCGTCTGGGGGTAATAAGCAGGCTACAATTTGTCTTTGAATAATCTTCTTTAATCACTACCAACTTCTGTTACACTCACAGCTGTCACCCCTAAAACAATAACAGGTAGGAACTAAAATTACTCTTAGTCAAAGGAGACATGAAATTGGCGTCTGATACCAACGCACGAGGCACCCTTTTGCGTCTGTATGAGATGCATCAGGCTTTAAACTAATGCCAATGTAAATGACAACGGGTTGATTTGTTTTGGTCTGAGATGCTGGCGCTCTACTGCGACAACTAGTGGCATCGAATCAATGAATGTCGTATATAGAACCTTTAAGTAGGGGAGACCAGGGATGGTTATAACACTTTTTATCTCAACACCTAAAACCTGCTGAGTTTTTTTATATCAGAGCTCACAAATTTTGACACAAAGTACCCTTATTTGTTTACTACAAATAGCAATCTTTCCAACTTCTCCAACTATATCACAGAATTCATCAATTGATGTCAAATACAAGGAGTTCTATTGTTACAACCTGCCCCACTACCAGGGTAAGTTGTAACACATCCTGGGGTAAGTTGTAACAATAAGAGTGAAGAATTAAAAATTGAGAGCACACCACAAAATATGCAAGCTAGTTGCCTCTGCACTTCTCATGGACAAGTTAAGATGCCTTTTCATGAAGCCTGAGAACCAATCAGGAGCTGCCATGTTCTCATCCCATGACTGGGGGTGTTTGATGTTGTACTCCACTGTAAGTTGATAAGCAGACTTCCTGATCTGAAAGAAAGTACCTGCATACATACACATAACTGAAATACACCAATTCCTACGTAGGTCTAACTCGCTACCCTGTACCTGTCAGATGCTTAGTACCTCACACGGAGTGAGTCCAAAATACAAGTCTACTGCCTCAGTCAAGTAACCAGTCAAGACATCCTTCTGCTGCGCATTGTAGACTTTTTGACTGCTGTGATAGGCCACACAGGGAAACTGTCCTGATCCTTGTTCTCTGAGGTTTTGTAATTTCCTGCAGCATCTGCTCAATGTCACATGGCAGATAGAGTATTCTTTGGCAATAGATCTTACTGTCTTTCCCTGCCTCACCTCATCTGATGTAGATTTCAGTATCTGCTTTTTTCAACCACTGTCTTGGCATGGTGAAAAAAGGCGAATTGAGAAAATGTGTCATTACGGGGTTACACTTTTTAAAAAGGTGTTACAACCATCCCCACCCCTGCCAGCAGGGTTCGAGTTACGTGGGAGCCAGTGGGAGCTGAGCTCCCATAAGGAGGGGTCTGAGCTCCCACGAAAGCAGTAAAATCATACATCTTTGGGGGTCGCTAATACATTACCAAAAAACATTATTGTAATCACAAATAATGCATTTTTCAATGTAATGCATTATTACTTACGTTAATGAGATTAATAGGCTAAAAGAAACATGTTTTCCAAAAGAACCATATTCTCTCGTGAATGACAGTATGGCTGTACCTCCAAGCCACCATGTTTCCATGGTGATACCGTTGATATGACAATTGTTGAACAACATTACTGGTTTACATGCACTGTATAATTCGTGGGCCCTTGCCCTGGTTGTGGTCTACTATTCTACTCTCTGTATTGACTGCTTGCTTTGTAGGCCTATATTGGATTTACGACTCGTAAAAACTGATGCATCATCCCACTTGTGGAGCACTACTGGGCTAGCAGTGCATAAAATAATAACACCTACTTTCATATGATAGCTACTGAAAACGGCGGAATTGTGTTCTCCCCCTTGGGCGATGGGTTGTGGTTGGCATATTTCAGGCTATTGAAACTGTGTTGCAATCTCGCAGATTCGGGTTGTTGCAATGTACTTGATACAGTTGCTGCAAGCAGTGGGCTGCTGTGTGTGTGTGTGTACAAGTGTTGGACCACGTAATGAGCAATGTAGTCTCTCTCTCTCTCTCTCTCTCTTGGAAAGCGCACCAGCTAGGCTATTATTTATTGTCTATCTCCGCCCCTAACGTTAGTTATTTTAGAGACCCCCACAAGCAGCATGGTGGTTTGAAATTAGCATTGATGAAATGTCTCAGATTTTACCGAAGAGACTACTCTCTTATCTAATACAAGTTACATAATTCCAACTTTAACAGTATCAGTACTAATCATAATGCAGACGTGGTCCCAAAAAATAATTCCTTAGCTGAAAATCAGTGTTTGGCTGTAAAATCTGCATACTTCTTCACAGAGCTATGAAATTTCACATGCAGGGTCAGGAAGAAAGTGGCCATACATGAAAATGATCACATGACTCTTAGGCCATCCCTTCTTGGCGAAAGTGGTGCTGTTACAACTATCCCCTTGTTACAACCATTCCTGGTCTCCCCTGAAAGGTAAAACTACCTCTTCCAGTGCTTACAATTATATTTGATAGCATCAAATCCTTTTGATAAAACAGATTTAATGTGGATTTCCTTTGAAAGTTGCAAAAGAAGCAAACGGCGCAGAGACAAAGAGACAATCTGAACAACACACACATGGATTTTCAGGTTATTATCTCCTCAGTATTTTCACAGTAAAATGTTCAGTGCGTTAATGTTGTGCATTAAGATCACCAAGTCTATATAAAATGAATGCAAAGTAAATTTAGAAATGTATTTCAGAAGTAATAAACGTTTTCCATTAAAGGGGCACAGAAGAATTGTGTTGTATGATTTTCAAATGGTGAATAAATTTGATATCGATCCAAGAAAAATATGAAGTTTCTTTTTTAAACATCACATTCATTGTGTTTTTAATCGCTTTTCCTGAGAGAAGAAACACTGATTGCACCTCATTGGGTTTTTCTTTATATAACCACGTTTTGTAATGGGGCTGTGTGTTAAAGACAATTTCAGTAACACTTTATAATACAGCCCGCAATTCACAGTGTAATATGTAATTAATTTTGTTGTATGAATTACAGCTCCACAAGCTGAAAATATGTGTCAGCTCCAAAATGTTCAGCTTCTCTGAGTTTTTCTGTCGGTGACAAAAAAATGTCACAAACCTAGAGGAGCTCTCAGCCCCGCATACAACAAATGGACACTTTAATACAGAAAGCTGGTGTTGATTTTTGCTTTATGATTTCAAGAAATTATATTTTAAAAATGATACACATTTAAAAAGACAATATAAACAAAATACAATATTGTCTGTATTGAATTGTTGGTTTAATTATTTCCTGAAGTATTGATCAGCATATAAACAACAATGTACAACATGCACAGAAACGGCTCTTTTTCTTCTTCATCAGCAGGAAACAAGAGTCGTCACTCTGATGAAAGATGATCAAAATCAACCCCAGAATTACATACATTTACATATATACATACATACATGTAGACCATATTGTAGGACGATCAAGTTTACAGAAAAATGTGACTAATTAACGAACTAATTTTGTCATTTGTTTAAATGCTCAAAAGAAATTAGAGTTTGGTTGGTGACAAGTCAAACATTTGGGTGGGGGGAGTTCGTATGATGTTTTCCAAAGTCCTGGCTACGGCCCTGTGAGCGGCATTAGACAAATCTGTTTTTCCTTTCCTGTTTACAAATCCATTGTTTTATTTGCTGAGTAATTAACCCCAGCATGTAGTCAAGTCCCATCTTCTCCACACCTGTCAGCCATCCCAATGTGCTGTAATTACACTAAGATTCAGGTGGGGGGCGTCGGTGTTCAGCGAATGTTTAGCTTTGCTGTTCTTTCAACCGGCCACACAAACCTGACCCCAAAAACACTACACAGCAAGCCTAGTATTGGTAAAAAAGCCAATCTGAAACAAAGATTTGAACACAACAACAGACGCAAGCAGCTGCACTTAAAAATATGTTTGTGTTGTCATATATGCGTCAAGCAGCACCTTTTAAGAACTTTTTCCACACATCCATCCATCTGTTTTCCAAACCAATTATCCCAATAAGGGAGAAACTTAAAGGACTGTTTCTTTTTCATTTCTGGAAAACTACTTTAGTGAGAGTTTTTCTCTGGCAACTGGCACTCCTGTGACCTGTTGAGGTGTCCTTGAGAAAGACACTGAATCTCTACCAGTGAGAGATTATTGGTATCAAAAATATAATGAAACTTATGTGACTGGCCAAAATATTTTTACAAATATTAATAAACTTCAGTTCATTCTTCATTGAATAAAAAAAGAAAATGTTTGTATCCAATGGCAAGATCATTTGTAACAATACAATACATATTCATGTAAAATAAAATCGGAGCTGCAATCACACACATTTTGTTAAGTTGAGTTCCATTGAGTTCCATTTATTTATGCTTTCCAGAGGTGCTCCTACGTTTAGCCCAGTTTCTGTACACATTCACACACAGTGTAAGCATGACAGTGTAGAGGATTTTCAGCAGGATGGCACATGAGAGCCTGGGCAGAGACACAAGAGGAGGAGGCTCAGCTCTGACTGTTAGGATGAAGAACAAACAAACATTTGACTGGTTAAATAGAAAATTCAAGAAAGACTATCACTAGTTCTGTTTTCATCCAAATATTACACAAGTTAAGCTTATAAGAACTGTAGTACCACAGATCAGATTGATAACTTTTTTATGCCAGACTGTTCATAGCTGTATTTAAATGTTTCATTGCGTTGTTTTGATTCCTGGTGCCAAAGCTTCACATCATGTGTTCCTGTGGCTCTTATGGGAAGGTGTACTTAAAAAGTCATTGTCATCTCAGGTATTTAGTACTTTTTATTAGCTAATAGCAAGAGTGATAGAGTAATGGGTTCCTGAAAAGGATAAGAGAGGATATTTCCCAAAAATACTGCCAGATATCAGATATCAGTAACCAACACTCCAATGGTGAAGATCCTTTTATACCAGGTGATTTAACACAATAATAAACACAAATGTAACACAAGTTGTGACCAAACACCTCGGGTGTGCTCTGAGTTTAATGCATTATCTATCTTTTTTTGTCTTTTTATTTTATTCCACTTAATGATGGTTAAACAGCTTCTGTCCCATGAAAAAGTCTGTTCCTCTTCCAGGACGCAAGAAAAAGCTTTGTGATCTGCCTGCTGATGTCAACACAAGCAATCAACAACGGAGGCGGTACAGCAAAATCCATTACCTGCTATGTATCGCACCACCAAACTTTTTACTGAACGCCTGAATAAACCATGTGTAAAATCATCATGTACCCAACTTACATCAGAGAAATGGATACTTGAATGCTGTCATTGTAGTAGAAGGCCACCAATAAAATTGGTATCTTCAACTCTCTAATAAATAAGTGCCCTTTTGACCCAAGGTTAGCTCTCTCCGACTTATCAGCTAAACCTTTTGACTACAGAATTGTAAAAAAAACCCAACTTCTGTGTGACAACGTGGCCTAACGGACAAGGTGTCTGACTTCGAGTCAGAAGACTGAGGGTTCAAGGCCAAGGATTTGAGGAGATGTGTTTGCTGCCAAGTTGAGCACAAATTTGTCAAGTATTTCTGGTAGTGATACAATGCCATTCTGCTTTACAGAAACATTTGTATTACTAAAGGCTAAAGTTAGCCTCGGCATGCCGCTTTGTATGCAGAGAGCGCAGAACATCATCATTACCTCTAACAGCCAGCCAGCTCTGTGGTGACGCTCCTTTCATGGGATGTTCACACTTGTAGAAACCTTCATCAGACATGGACACCGTCGAGAAGTTCATGCTTCCTGTAGGTTGAGTCCCAATGAAAATGCCGTCTTTGTAGAAGTTTGCAGAGAAATCAGAGGTGGCTTTTGGGTCGTTTTCTTCTTTGTAGGAACAGAGAAGTGTTACTTTATC
>NTHP01000769.1:118338-136287 GCA_003416845.1 Oplegnathus fasciatus
TCACAACACCATCTAAAAACAAAACATGCTGTCATTGTTCTTATGAAATCTTACAGCTAAAAATATCAAATAAACTGTTTCTGTTCCACGTCAAACCTGCACAGGATAAAGTCAGCATCAAATACAAATACATAAAAAGCTCCATGCACATTTGATGTTACCAGTTATAGTGATGTTGACGGTGTTGCTGCACTCCCCCCGCTCAGACTCACACCAGTACACTCCAGTGTCTGATGGATAGGCATCGTCAATGGTGCATGAGGACTCATGCAACATTCCCCAGCCAGAGTTGCACAGCTCAGAAGTCTGAGAGGAGGTGTTTCTCTTGACTATCCAGCCACTGGAGTTGCCCGCCGTGGCACAGGTCAGAGTGATGGAGTCGTACCAGAAGAACTGAGCTGTGTTGGGATGGATGTTCAGTGTTGCTGAAACAGAAATATAAGAGGGTGTTGAATGTTTTTGATTTGACTTTGTAGCAGACCTGCTGTTGCTGTGGGACTGTTGTTGAGGTTCACGCCTCATAAACATGCAGCATAGCTCTTAATATACTTGCTTTTATGAAATTTTACATGTAGCAACTGCGATTTGAGCAGCATTGTTCACATACTTGCCTGCGAGTGTTATGTGCACCTAGAGCTTTGGTCCAAAGCAACTTTTTTCTTTATTTTCCTCCCGCATAGGAAGCAATTTGTGTCTTCAAAGGAGTTCAAAATGTGGATCGTCATTACAACTAACAGACAACCCACTCAACTTCCATTTTGTACAAAGTACACATGACTAAACATGGTGACAATAGAGAAGGGGACTATATTGCTAATGCTGAGATCACCATCATAGATTAGTTTCTCTTCAAAACTTTCTGCCATTGACAGAAGCATTAATGTCTCGAAAGATGTTTCTGACAATAATGGTCTCTGCACANATAAGAACTCTGACCATCAGCAGATCCACTTGAACTTTATCCATAGGACTCACCTTACTCTGAGAAAACGCCACATAATGAAGATTATTCCCTCCCCACTATGTGACCTCTGCCCTGATGGACACATGGGTTTTTTCATACATATATTTTGGGAATGCAGTGATGTGGCAGATTTTTTGAGTCAGGTGTCCTCTACACTGTCAGATGTGTTGGGAACTGTAGTACCATGTTCACCCACAGCCATGCTCTTAAATGACTTCTAGTTATCATATCCTGGAAAATGTGTATTGTTAGCAGGCCTGACCACAGCTACGAAAATGCTGGGTCTCCACTGGTAACCCCCTTACACACTCTCACGTCAACAATGGCTAAACACCTTTCTTGGTGTGATAACATAGAGCTCTCTGTGGCTAGAATGCATGGTGCAAGAAAACTGTTGCACAATGGGCTTGTGCATATGACGAGGTAAAGGAAATACTGAATTGAAGGTGTTGTTTGTTTGCAGGGAGAGTGGGGTAAAATGTTTGCAAATGTTATATATCCTCTGTATTATATCTGTACTGGATGTAAATACCTTGCTCTCCTTTGAGAAAATAAAAAACATTTGATCACAAAAAAAACCTTCCCAAAACTAAGTTTGCATTTTGGTCACATGACAACAAATGAGATAAGAAAACTGAAAGCCTCAAAAAGCTAGTAAGTGGACCTTTTGATCTTAGATTATTTTGTCACACATACTGTTCCCAAAAGTCAAGAAAAACTTGACTAAAATACATAATTTGTTTCTCTTAAGTGACTAGAATCTGATTTACCAGCAATCATGTTACCAACAGTTGCAGTAACTACTACCAACATAACATAACTTTAGCAAGAATAATTGAAACTTTAAAGCAATATATAGCAATATTATAGAGTTTTATGATGAGATGATATAGTAGTCATCCAAAAATCTTGCAAGTATTACAGTTTCCAGAATTTGAACTGAAGGGATCTCATTACATACTGTAGAGGAAGCTGCTGCTATTAGCCACACAGAGTCCAGACTTGGCTTCAATTTAACCAAAACTAAATTCCTTAGCACAGCGGTTCTCAAACTGGGGTCCTGGGACCCCCAGGGGTCCTTGAGAGGGTTGCAGGGGGTCCCCAGAAAAATGCTAAATATTTTAATTTCATTGACTAAAAGTTAGTCCAATGAGAGAATGTATAAGAATGACTATTCTGATCACACTCTTCACTGTTAATCTGCCAATCTACAGTATAGACAGTTATGGAATAACTAAATCTTATCAGACGGGGATCCCTGAGACTACAAATACGGGTCCGCAGCCTGATGTGTATCAATTTGGGGGTCCTTGACACCAAAAGGTTTGAGAACCACTGCCTTAGCAAATCATTACAATAGGAATGAATTACTCTTATTCTTAACTATATATTGTTGATATGTTTGAATGCAATGGTTGGGAACAGAGGAAGTGAAACTGAAATAAGAGAACCGTTATTGCAAATCAGGATGTATACATAGCTAAAAGCCCCCCTAACCAGATACAACGGTGATCAGACCACACAATTACTACATTACAACAGAAAAATGGTTGAAACTATCTGCAAACTCTGATCTTTAGAAACAATCAAATAAATCTTTGTTAGACATTTTCAATACCACAGGCAAAATCTGCCATAATTTGAGTGATGGACAATCACAACTGCATTAAAAATTATATTTGAAAGAAGATTTTTTTTTGCAAGTGAGAAAAACTGAGGACAGGAGGCAATATTTTTTGAAAAAGGGAAATTTCTCACAGAGCATTAGGCAGACCGAGGTGATCTCCATCTTGTCTTGCTGTCTTTATGTCTTGATGTCCGTCTTCTTCATCTCTGGCAGTTCAAGGCGGCAGTCAGCCCACATCCTGACCTAAAAGTAAACTATCGAAAGAAAATATAGCGGAAGTGAAGACGAGTCTAACCTGTGTTCTCTTAAATGCCATTGCTGTGTCCTCCGAAGCTGTGGTTTTAACTCCATCTGTGGTTTAGTCTAAACAACATCACTGTGTCCTGTAGATCTCTCCTACGTGTCATTAAAGTTCACTGTGTCTGAGATTTAACTTTAACCTGCTGCAGGCCTGCAGAGGTTCAAGATCATAGAGTTCAGTTTAAGGGCAAATACAACTTAAACAATTTTATTAATTCCTGTAATTTCAAATGTTTCACTGAGTGTGAATTTAGAAAGGTAAAATCATAAGTTTCAAACAATTCTAATAACGTAATTAAATTTAAATGGTGTCACATTTCAAATAATTTTTAATGGCAGAAAGAGACTTTCTGAGGGTTACGTCCAGTGCCTGCAGGCATGCAGTAAGTTTAGTCAATAACGGAGACAGGTGAAAACAATTATAAATTGTAAGACTGATTCTGACTGCAATTTTATTGCAAATTAATACTTTACAGAATGCTTAATACTGTAGTAGATTATAAAGAGACAGAGTTATTATTGTAAGGAGAAAATATTCTATGATGTGATTTACATTCATGTTAGATTGATGAAAACACTGTTTTTGTGATCATCGAAAGTGCACCTATGGAGTGTAAATGTCCTAACTATATATTGTTCCAGACGTATTTCTAAATTCTTTGTAAACCAATTTCCTTAATTACCATTTTCTGAGTGGACACAGCAATATCATGAGTCTTCTCTGAATCACCAGTGTGGGGAAGAGCTTACAAGGTTGAATTATTGTACAGCTGGTTTAGCTGTACATTTTTGTGATCATTGCTCAAAATTTTATAAAATAATGGACCAAGGCTGTGAACACATGTCAGCTCTTACAGTAACAACTTATAGAACAATTCTTTAGAAAGTTATAACTCATTGTATGTTAGCAGTCACTGTTGATTTAAGTCACCATAGGACATATCCTATGTATCCAAATAAGTCTTTCTAAAAGACTTCTACATAGAGAAGTAACCATGACACAATGGAAATACAGCTTATTCTCGCCACACCCACAAAAATGCACACCTACCATCAGCCTCAGGAAATGAAGCAGCCTAAACAAAGTAGTTTATAGCCCCTTCACGCTACACATACACATAACATATATATATATATACACAGACGGGTGACAGCTTCAATGCTCCTTGGCATTGATTCTACAAGTCTCCAAACTCTACTGGAGGGATGAACACCATTCTTCCAAAAGACATTCCCTCATTTGGTGCTTTGATGATGGAGGTGGAGAGCACTGTCTAACACGGTCGGTCCAAAATCTCCCATAGGTGTTCAATTGGGTTGAGATCTGGTGACTGCGAAGGCCATAGCATATGATTCACACCATTTTCATACTCATCAAATCATTCCGTGACCCCTCATGCCCTCTGGATGGGGGGCATTGTCATCCGGGAAGAGACCACTCCAATCAGAATAGAAATGTTTCATCACAGGATAAAGGTGATCACTCAGAGGGAAGGGTCAATGCAAATCAATACAAAGTTGTTCTAAGGGGACAAGTGGACTCAAATCATGCCAGCAAAAATGCCCCCCACAGCATAACAGAGCCACCCGATCCCCTCACTGTCGCGGTCAAGCATTCAGGCCTGTGCCGCTCTCTTGGTGTACGACACACATGCCACCCACTTGTCTAGAATATGGTGAAGGATGACTCATCTGACCGTATCACTTTTTTCCACATCTCTGTAGACAACTGCCTGGTTGTTTTTTTCACCACTGAACTCTCAAATGTGCATTCATCTTTGATTTACAATGTCCGACCCTATTTACTGATGTCTTTCCCATAGATCTAAATGCAGATGTCACTTTAGTCACTGTTCCTATTGAAACACCAGCCAGTTCAGTTCAGTTCAGTTCAGTGAAGCTCCTGCCCTCCTTGCCCCAGCAATGAATGCTCTTTCAAAGTCACTTAGATCTTTTCCTCCTGCCATCTTGATACAAAATCAGAATCAACTGGGCCTGCTCAGCATTTTTATACAGGCCACAGAGCATGATTGGATGTTAATTGCTTAATTGAACCTGTGAGGAAACATCTGCATCTGTTTCTCCACTCATTTATTCAGGTTTTTCCATTAATTTGTCACCCGTATGTGTGTGTATATATATATATATTAGAATATATCCAAATTATTACAACATCAATTGAATAATAATGGAGCAGAAAAACACCAAAACAAGCTGACAGATAAACAGCAACTACTACCACATCACTGACTTATTGGTATTATAGCTTGTTAGCAAACATTTGTGTACACATCCAGCAGCAACATTATCTTTCTCATCCTTTTGGATGTTATTGCTAACAATGAGGGACTCTCATCTGGACAAATTTGCGCACTTGAGCAGTGAGCCTAGGTCTACATATAGACCTACTGACCTTTTGATTTTCTGTGTTGCTTCAGTGTATGGCTTTTGCATTTGCTCACTTCTTATTCTGAATGTGTATCGTTGATGTCTATGTGTAATTATGTACACATAATGAGCCTACACATAGCCTAAGGTGACTTATTGAGGAGATACCACTGAAACCCCTTGTAGTAACAGTGGCTTTCGTTGGCATGCATGGTGGTATTGTGAAACTGGGGTGCAATCTTAATCTCTATTTTTCCTTTTCTTCAAGCAAGCAGATGTTCTTCTAAGGGGCATGAGTAAAGCCATTTGTTAAACCTTGTTTTTGTCTGCTGATGTTAATTGTGTTTTGTTGTTTAGTAAAGACGACACAGAAGTCAGCTGGGGTCTCTGATCTCTTTACACAATCACAATCAGCTTCTCAGTGTGTCTATATGGTTTAGTCTGTCTCTCCTCTCATGAGGAAAGTTGTAGTATAAATAAAATGTTACACAAGATACAGTGCTATAGCGTGATAAATCAGGATATGTAGTAACTGTGTATATATACTCAGTGAAATAATATACTTACAAAGTTATAAAATAAATAAAATTAAACAGATGACCCATATTTCACAAAATAATTAATGTACTGGAAGCAAAATCTAGACATCAGACTTATTTAAAAAAGGTGCAAATGAAGTCAGCAAGGTCAGAAATGAATGCACCATTAGGCCACTTCAAACTTCCTTTGTCAGTTTCACTGTCTGTGCCTTTAAAGGTGATATATGTGACATTCAGAACCAGTAGATGTTGCACTATAGCACAGCATTTCAGATCAAAACAAACGGGCACAACGGAGCCACCAGACTCCATTGACAAAAACATTAATTTTACCTCGTAGATCATTGTAAAGTTCACTTCATTCAAACTCGACAGAAACAAAATAAAACTCACCAAAACCGTCTATAAATAGTCTATAAATAAATAGTACTAGTAAATATTAAATTTAAGCAAGAATTGCAAGGCTTTGTAGAGTTGTGTGGGGAGGACCGGGCGGAGTGGACCAACGGACAGACAGAGCCCCTCTTCAGCTGCTGAGTGCCGGGGAGCTTTGGAGGAGAGAGCTGAGGGCAGAGCCGGAGCTTCTGGAGTAATAAACACCTGGAGTCACACCGGATTCTGCTCTGATCCGGAGCCATTTACCGGCGGGAGGAGAGCTCAGAGTGGGAAAATAACAGAACCGGAGTCTCTGACGAGTGCTGAGTCTAGTCAGAGGCTGATCTGAACACATACCCTCAGACACAGTCGGTGCCTGCTGTTGCTCATAGGAGCTAATTATTAGCTTGCTAACTATCCTGCTAAAGCCCTTGGGGTTGATAATAATAGTGGAACTTTTTGTATCTGACATTAACTCACACATTCTGGGATTATGTTGTAGACGTTTAACTATTGTTTGTTTGATACTTGTTTATGTTTACTATTTTGGTATTTTTTGTATAATTCAATGTAATTCAGCTAACAGGTCAATTTGCAATTGCAATTCTTTGCATGCAAGTAATGTTTATATTCCAAAAGTACTGGTGTGATATGTTCTAGGCTGAAGTGTTCATAATTTAGTACTTTATGCAGTATTAATGTTTGTGAATGTGCTGCATGGCTTCTGCCACCAGATGGCGCGTTTGAGTAAGTCTAGCAAGTTTGGAAGCAGAGGTAGTAGCCCAGCCATGTCAAGTCAATTTTATTTTTAGATCCCAATGTCACAAATCGCAATTTGCCTCAAGGGGTTTTACCATCTGTAAAGCATGCCACACCCTCTGTCCTTTGACCCTCAGTTCAGATAAGGAAAAACTCCCCCAAAAACCCCTTTAACAGGGAAAAAAATGGAAGAAACCTCAGGAAGAGCTGCAGAGGAGGGATTCCTCTCCCAGGACAGACAGGCATGCAATAAATGTCATATGTACAGAATAGATCAACAACAGAAAATCACAGAGAATGGATCCAAGAGGACACCGAGTAGCTTCAGGTGTCGCCCACTGCGTAGGACCTGGGCCACACGACCTCCTCTCGAGACCTGGAAAGAAGACAGGCCTCTCAAACACAGAGAGGATAGCAGTTAGGTTGGCCAACACACTTCTGCCATTACCATGCCCCAGCTTCCAGATGGCCAATTTAGTCACCAACCTGTAAACTTTTCCGACGCTGGCGAGGGTCGGAAACTGGTTCACAGTCAATAGAGGTCACTGATTTATACTACTGCGTTGAATCTTCGCAGAGCTTACACCGTGGCTTATGCAAGTGGCCTATGCTGTTGTGAGCATTTATACTTTTTGCTTGCTTTTTTGTTTTTTTGTTGTTTTGTTTGTTTGTTTTGTATTTTCTTATTTTAAAGCAGCTCTGTGGAACTTTTTATTTTGTGTTGATTTTTGCGGTCCCTGTGGACAAAGGCGGTGGTGTTTCACCTAACATTAGGTTACATGTTCCCTCCGTTTCACTCCTCGCTGCAAGGAGACTACTTCCCCGGGAGGAGAGCGGGCGGCAGCTTCGGAGACTGACCTTCAGTTAGCGGCTGAAGCAACTGGAATTCAGCCAGAGCGCTGTTTTGTCTGATATCGCGGACAACCCCGACCTGGTGGCAGGCATTAAGAATGACTATTAGAAACTAATAGAAATAGCCAGTCTTCTTGCTGTTGGTCTCATTTGCTTATGTAGGTCACAGGGGACATGTCCCCTGCACTTTTTCAGAAGGCAGTATTGGACCCCTCCACTTTTTACAGTCCGAAAACTAACGTTGCACTAACTAAAAAAAACAAAAACAGGAGAGACATACCATCATACATTACCTTAAAGTAAAAGTAACTTTCTTTTAAAAAGGTGTGAAATTTCTGCCGATGACAACTTTGTATTTAAAAGCCTCTAGGCTCTAGTTTTATAATAAATACATATTTTGATATTCATATTGCTTTGAGGTGTAGGGCAGATATCAGGGCACTATTAGTGCAAACTTGAACTAAATCCAAACAATAGGTGAAAAATTACGTGAGTGGTTTTATTCTGCACTTTTTCACCTATATATAGTCAATATATTGATCAATTTCATCACTATTTGCTATATAAAATATTTTTGTTATTTTTGTTATGTAAGGGGACATATCAAAATTATGAAAAAAACATGGTCGTGTTTTGTTCTACCTTGGGTAGGGGTCTCTAACTACTAACCTGGCCCCCCTGGGTCATATAGAGGCATCGGTATTAAATTGAGACTCTTTCATAACCACTTAAAAACTCCATGCCGTACTTTTAATATGCAAAATTCAAGTACAAACCTTTAAGGCATATTTCAATAACAAAAGAACGTATAGTGGTGTTGATACAGCATTAAAGACAAAAACAAAACAAAACATTCAAACAAGGGTATTTATGCGCTGGTGTGTGTCTGCGTCGCGCTGCAATTACACCGCCAAAACGCTAGTTGGCGGTGGCGTTTCTATGCCACTGTGTTTTGATTCTTCCGGTTCTTTCGTGTATTTCAACAACAACAATGGCGACCGAAACTGAACGGATCATGTTGGAGTTGGAGCTAATAAATGTTGAACAACAGTTACTTTTACTGAAATTACTGCAACGCAGAAAAGAGAGAAGACGTCGGAGGAGATGGTGTGTACGACCATTGAACCGATCGGAGGAGGGTGAATTTACTACTACACAACCGCCGACGAGGCTATGCTAACGCTACGATTAGCAGGCCTGTGGCTGCTACTTTCTGGAGTGCCCGTTACATCGAGGTAAGGCTAGCTGAAATAAGCTAACTAACGGCAGGGACCCCATATCTGCGACAGCAAACAGCCATCACAAACCATCGTAACTGAGAGCTAGAAAGCTAGGCTAGGCTCGGAGCTAAGCTAACAAGCTAACAGGCAGCGGCAAAGACTACTTAACCCCTAAACGGTTTGTAGTAGTAGTGAATTAGTAGTTTTTTTAGCAGCAGAGAAAATGTGCTGGTGGATTTTTCTTATTATTATTATTATTAGTGTAAGGTGCAGAAATAAAATCACTGAACTTCCCACGTCTGGACCGTTGAGGTGTGAACAACTTTCTCAAACAGAAACTGGAAGTGTTTCTTTAGTTTTGTAACTGTCTACAGTTGCTCAGCCGTCACATCCTCGCCGCTGAAGGTGTTTTTTTTATCACCCATTCATCGTGTGATGAAAGTCGCGAACCACCGCTTCGCTCCAACCGATCAATGTGGGGCAAAGTGTTAATACTCATCGTCCTGCTCCCCGACGTCGCCCTGGGCTTAACTGGTAAATTCATTTAACTTTTTACAGACTTGTGCCATCGCTGGTTGGCTAGCAGGCCTGCTAGCCGTGGCGCGGAGCTAAGCTAACAGTCAGCTGCAAGGACTAGCGTTGCCCCCAAACGATTCGAAAAACAGTAGATATGAAACGGGTGAATATTAGGAAAATGAAATATTAACGGCCAAGATACGTTTTAATCGTTTGGGGGTTTTTTTCGGTACAGTTGACACAGGCAGAAACCAGAAAGGTCTGGGTATCATCAGATAATCCGTAACGTTAATTCATTTGTAATTTAAAAACGAAAAAAAAAAACGTAAATCTGTTATTTGCGTCAAAACGAAAAACGGAAGACACGTGTTTTATTCATATTTGTTCCCAAACGAGAAAACCAAAATCAAAAAAAACGGTCCAATTTTGTTTTTTGTTTTGCAAAGTCATTGCTATGATCTAAACAGACAGGAAGCGGAAGTGAAGTGCCATTCTATAAAAGTGTAACTTTATGTAGGCGGAGGGTCTGTCCACCTTATTTTAGAACGCGAAGTAAACAGTCGTCGAACTTCCTGTTTTTGTGCCGTACTTCCGTTTGATCGTTTCCGTCAACATTGCTAACTAGCTTAATTAATGTATTTAACAATTCCGGTTTTCCTTGAAGCTATAGTTGTCTAAAAAGCTGTTGTGTTAGCTTCTGCTTGCTAAGGTGGATACCGGGGTAACGTCAGTAGATAGATAGATAGATATGCCTACATATGCTATATGACATATAAAGTTTTTTTTGTTTTGATCTTTACATTTAGACATGAAATATCTTTTATCCAAACAGTGTGTAACTGCCTGAACATACACAGACCAATATATTATTTAGTTGTGTAGCGTCAATTAATAGTCTAATTAGTTATATGTGGAAATGGCCTGTGTGCTCCTTCCCAAATAGCGTTGTCTAAACTGACCAGCAGAAGTCCCCACGTGGTACCAAATTATTGTTCATCGTTCCACAATAACTTTATAGTCTTTTGGTTTTTTTTAATAACTTTATAGTCTGCAACATGACACACTTCACTTCCGCTTCCTGTCTGTCCACAGTTCTACTGTCTGTCCCGAATGAGAAATGAAAAAAGGAATTGGCAAAAATCAAAATTGGACTGCTTTTTGATTTTGGTTTTCCCGTTTTTCATTTGTAAACAAAAATGAATTACGGATTATGTGATGATACCCAGACCCAGAAACAGGTAGTGTTTTTTTTTCTTCGTTTTTTTGATTTTGGGCAAAAAACAGAAATTCAGTTTGATTTCCTGTTTTCTGTTCTTACTGACAGCAGAGTACAGACAGACAGATATGGTTATGTTACGATCACAGACCATACTGGTATTGGTGGCTATGATGCCCTTCAGCCTTGATGATTATAATTCAATAATAATTTATTATTATGCTCTTACTGAGAGGGGTCGCACATAATTTTGTTTTATGTAAAAACATGTATATAAAAAAATGAAAAAGTTTTTCATATCAAATGAACGCACTGTCTTTCATTTTCAAATGTTCTGTTGGATTATAAAGTAATGCAGCAGTGTTTATTGTGTTGCCTGTTCATGTGCAGCAGAGTGACCATAACACATCATGTCTATTTGGAAAATGAAAGCACTTCAGTAAGTTTTCTTCAGGATGTACTGTGGACAGTAAAGTCTGTTCTCAATAATTAGAAAGATCAGTGGCATAGAACCGATAGTAAGCACGCCAAAAGTAGTTACAAAAAATGACCAGCAGGTGTCACACTGTGTGAACACTCACTTCTCAAAAAATAAATATAAATGTGTTGACAGAGACAAAAAAAGACAGGCATCTATAGATAGGTGTTTGCAATAATAATCTACAGAGACAGTGAGCATCATATGAAGGGTCAACTTTTGTGCAGTAAATCTGTTTGGGATATCTCCAGTACTATCAGTTTGAATCAAGCTCTCACTGGACTGTAGCCGCCATCAGCTGTGATCACGTGGAGCCACTTGATAACAAATCACACTCAAAGTAATTCTGCAGACTGGTTAGAGATTCATCCTACCCGATATGGAGATGTCCCGGACAGATTTACTGCACAATAGTTGACACTCCATATGTTTTTGGTCTAAACCATAAGAGCCAATCGGCTCTTTGATGAGCCGTTTCCCATCATGCCCTTGACCTTGACCATGACCTTGCAAGTCGGTGGAGAGCAGCTGCGGCGCCTGGCTCTAAAAACTGCGGCCTCTGTCTCACGAGGTTATCGTTGCCCACGTGTGCGTGAAGTCAGAGCAAGATCGGGCTTAAGTCGGACACAAATCTAACCGGCATGCATTGTGCGTCGATCGCCGGTGATCAATTCTGTGGAGGCCTGGCTCATCTTAAACGAGCCTTATGTGAACGAGCGAACCCATAGCGCGTGGCGTGCTCGTACACAACGGGGAAGTCATTCAAGAAAAAAGGACTTTTATGGGCTTACAAAGATTAAACAAATGTTAAATAAGCATGTGGAGCACGTTCCATATCTGCCTTTCCTCAAAATTGTCAAACATTATCTCATGTTTTCTAATTTAAAACTTCTTTCATTTTTTCAACAGCCTCTGCAGACGTCCCTGAGGATAAAGATGTCAGCACAGAGGATTCCAGTGAGTAAATATCTTGAGTTCTCCTGTTAAAAAAAATCTGTTATTGCATGTAGCCAAGCAAAGGGATCCTGCGTAGCACTAGTACAAGAACAATTAGCACAGTTATGGTGTCCAGTCTTTCTGATTTTAACCAACATTTACAAACTTAAAGTGTACCATGATGCTGTCACAGTTGTTCTAATTGCAAAGTGTATTTTTCCCAGGAGAGCCTGAAGTGATGGGCTCATGTGAGCCAGTTCAAGCATTAGTTGGAGAGGACGCCATCCTTCCATGCCAAGTGAGACCCCGCCTCGATGTGTCGGGTCTAACAGTGGAGTGGAAACTTAATACGACCCTGGCGCATGTTTACAGGAATAGGAGGGACGATCCCAATCTTCAGCACAAGGACTTCAGAGACAGGACGTCTCTCTTCCACGGTGAGATGACCCGAGGAAACCTTTCACTAAAACTCTCCGCAGTAAACAAATCGGATGCAGGAAACTACACATGCTTTGTTCCCAAACTGGACGGTGAAGTCAAGAGAGGATACGCTGTCCTCATTGTGGGTGAGTACAGTCACCTTAATAGTTGATGAAGGCACTCTCCAGTGATTTAGTCACTTCCATAAAGTTGGGGGACTTGTGGGAGACAGATTTTTAAAAAGAATAATCCAAATAGATGCAGGAGAGACTGAAGTATCCAGACTTTTGGGTTCTCGTGTGGGTCAAGCTGCAAAAACACTGGATCCTACATTTCCCACAATGCAACTCAGGAACAAGCATCTTTCATTAGACCTACCCTACCGTCCAAATGCCTTCTTCTTTCAAACCCTACACTTCCACTTTGTTGGTTCCTGGTTAAGCCCAAGCCGAGATATGTTCTTAAAACTTTAGAAAGCTCAGTCTAGAGACACAAAACATATTATGCAACTGTTTTCAAAGGGTGAGTAGTACTTCTCATGACACGTACAAACAACTTTATGAGTAAAATCGGTGGAGGGGAAGGACAGTAATAGTGTCCATATTGGTCACTTTTGGTCACTTTCATAGTGTCCTTACTCTCTTTCCCCTTCAGATCTGATTACTTTCACTTCCAATCCCATGTAAATACTAAGTAGATGTTGGTTATTGCAGAGTTTCTATCAGAATCAGAATCAACTTTATTGGCCAGGTGTGTGCACACATACAAGGAATTTGACTCTGGTTTTAAGTTGCAGTGTTTCCCATACATAGGCTATACTTGGGCGGCCCGCACAGGTAGATAAAATCCGAATTCCAGTCAAGACGCTCAATTGTCATTTCATAATGTACACAGACCAGCGGCACCCCCCCCACCCCACCCCCTTCTCAAGACACAGCGACGAGTTGTCCCCCTCAATATATCACTGTTAACATAACTGTATAATTTTAAATAATATGATAATATGCATTACTGTGCTAATTATAGACGCAACACACCACACGCCGCGCCATCACACACAGCGCTGTCACACACGCCGCGCCACCCACCACCACAAGTAAATTCTCAACCTGTGGGTTGATATGTAAAAATAAACAGAACTATTATGCACGTACAAGTATGTGAAAAATATAGGTGTGTGTGTATGTATGTATATATATATATATATATAAACAATAATGCCCAACAACGTACACTGTCTATATACAAGTCCAAGCGTTTCTGTAAATTGTAGTCAATACAAATAGTGCAGAGGAATAAATACTGAATTAATCGTATTATTATTATTATTATTATTATTATTATTACATATTGGGTAAAGTATAAGATTTCTTATACATGAACTGGGTGGTTATGTAGATTTTATGCATACATAAATGATATGTACATGTTAAAAAATGTGTATTTGAAACTGTAAATATATAATTTGTGGGTAAGTGGATGTTTTACGGGGTTATTGACACGATATGACTGAGTGTTCATCAGAAGGATGGCCTGTGGGAAGAAACTGTTCTTGTGTCTGGTTATTTTGGTGCTCTGTAGCGCCTCAGCGCTTGTGATAAAGCCCAACAGGCAACATTACTACGTGCTGAAGACCCAATTATTTAGTTATTATTAAATATTTCACGAAGTATACTTTAAATGTTTATTTTCATTTAAAGATCAGGGTATTGCTAATGTGCTGGCTCAGTGGCACACCAGAGTCCAGTGGAGCCATCATTAATGTTATTAAAATTGATTATTTTTCTCAAAATGGGATTAGACTGTGGCTCAGAATTTATTCAGTAATTTCTGTGTATTTTCACACTTTTCTTTCACGTTTTTCAACAGATGACACAGATACCAAACCAAAGAATAAAGTTCACTCCAGTAAGTAAATGTCTCTGGTTATTTTATATAAGTTCATGTTTTCTGGGTAATTTAACACTTCTTTATTTTTCAACAGCCTCTACAGAAGTCCCTGAGGAAAAAGATGTCAGCACAGAGGATTCCAGTAAGAAAATATCTTGAGTTCTCCTCTGGAAAACTATCTGGACTTAACATTACAAATACAGGGTGCAAAGAAGTGGAAAAAGATTACATGAAAATGACTAACATTTGCATTCTTTGGAGTAATGGATGGATGGATTTAATGTTGGACACCTGCAGTAAAGTATGAATCTTGATACATTCCTCTTTCAGGTCACAAAGTTGGCATTGGCGTTGGTCTTGGTGTTGGTTTTTTTGGGATTATCATCATTGTCACTGTCACAGTAGGGCATCAGATGCATAGAAATTCCAGTAAGTCTCTTCTTCTTCTTCCTCAATGTAAATTTGCATTTAAGTTTATTATAATGAGGTAAATGTTGATCATAAAGTTTCTTGGATAATTAATAACTACAGTGCTGTACGATTATGTTATTGTGATCGATTATAATGAACAGAAACAAACTACACCATAGATTTCAGATTTATTTAAAAAAAATTCCCTTAATAGTCAAAAAGACAATAGGAAGACAGTTACGGATATATATATATATATATATATTATAGCCTGGTTCGGGGCTGACCCGCATAAAAGCTCAGCGCTGCTCTTTATCGGAGGCGGGGAAGTTAACCGGACGTACATTTGCCAAACCAACCAGTCAGTCCTCATCCTTGAAGTCTTTTCTCCTGTAAAACCGAAAAAGATTTCAGTTAAAGCACAAATCTCATCATTGTGTTGCTTGTCAAAGTTTGTTTTCGAACAAGGCTTTAAAAAATAGACTCGGACGAGCCATGATGATGTTGTGAAACTTAAGCTGCATCCCATTTAATGGCCTGAATCCTGGACTTCATCCTCCTCAAATGATATAGTCTTAGCATGATAGAGATGGTGGAGTTGAGGAGCTGGCATCACATGAATTGCAGCACTTATAAATGGCCTATTTTGTTGTTCAGGAAACAGGAGAGAGAGAAGAGGAGAGACTGAGAGCAGTCAGAAGGACAGTGCTGTGGAACTGAACCACTTAAACGACGCTGACGACAGAGCTTGAATCCAGCCTCTCTGTTCTCTATGCACCTGCTGGCAAAGAGAAACGGAGGTTTTCATTCCATCCAAAACTTTTTATCAGGTGATCTCACTGACTGTAACACCCGCATTCTCCTCCAGGAGTGTTACATGAGACTTGTGAGATAAATCTGAGAATGTTCATGTGTATATGTTATGTTGTTAATTATCCTTAAAATGGCTGCATATCGTTTTCACATGAAAACAGCATTTAAACATTTAGACGGCTTAATGTAGATGTAGTCTAAGCTTGCACCAGATGTTCTGGTTTATACTGCTCGGTACAGGCTATTAGGGGTGTTTTTTGCCTTTCCTATCCTAGATGCAGCAAATAGCCCATTGCAGATTTTTGTATACCACCAGAATCACATTTTTGGACATGGTGTTAGTTTGTCTTTTTTCACTGAAGTGTGCTTGATGACTGGCATTGCACTGTGTCTCCTTTTATAAAAAACGTGTACATTTACTGACGTACTTCAATATTACAAAACTAAAGACATCTTGAATCACAACTCATTATTTATTCTATACTGCTCACTCATAGTTCCATACATTATATACTGTGTGGAAGTATGGGGAAATACTTATCGAACTAGCACACATTCCATTTTTATACAGCAAAAAAGGGCCCTAAGAACACACACACACACTATGTGGCAGCTACAGATGGTAGTTTTTAGTTCTCAGATTAAGGTTTTGCAAACAAAACGTGATCAGTATATATATTATGAAGCTGTGTTCTCGTTCTAACTACTCAAATGTATATGAAGCAAAATGATGTTACAGCTGGTGGAGGTGGAGCTAAATGTTATTAGATTATTTAAAGTACTGTTTATATGTTAATGCATCAATAATAATGGTCCAGTAATATAATGATAAAACGCTGAGGGGGTCCATTCTGACAAACAAATACTGCTGACAATACTTTTGTACTTTTACTCTTCACTTTTCAGTGAAATTCTGAATGCAGTACTTGTAATTGAGTATTTCTACACTGTGGTATCACTTCTTTCAACAATTCTTTCAACAATTTCAATACGACCACTGTATATCGGTCATCCTCTCCCTGCCCATGCCACTCTCCTAATCCTGCTGCTCCCTACACACCTGTCCCTCAGTCCCTCATTGAGACATACACTCAGTTGCCAGTTTATTAGGTACACCTTGCTAAAACTACTGCAGTCTAATACAGCAGTCCTGCAATAAATCCAACATTCAACTTCATTCAACTTTATGATAATTCTGGAGGTGTTGGACTGTATTGTCCTTTATCCTGGTGTTACGGTTGTTGGCCTTTGAACAAAAAATACAACCTCTGTAAACTTCTGAAGGATGCTTAAGAAAGAGTTGTTTTTATGTTTTTTTTTAAGGAAAAAGACGAGGGGGAAACAGCTAGCTTGGCTCTGTCTGACATGACAAAATCTGCCTACTAGCACCTCTGAAGCTCACTGATTAAGACTTTATAGCTTGTTTGTTTAATACATACAAAAATATAAGTGTAAAAAACACACTTTTCTCGCCCAGGAGCAGTGACTTGTCAGGCAACCATCGGAGACTCCAGGAAGTCCCTGCTCCTGGCCAGTAAATAGTCCGACATACAACCTCACATAAAACCACAGCATGTTACCGTACACTAGTGTGGTTATCAATCTTCCCATCTAACTTGCCTTTGCCCTCAGACTGAGAATTGTTGATGACATTTTGATTATCCATCTCTTCTTCATATCGACGTAGAATGCACTCAACGTAAATCACAGCTAAACTAAAGTGATGACTAGAGATTTAATAAACTATTCTTGAAAATTCTACACTACTCCACCTTCACCTGTTGGTCATGTTTAGCTCTCAATCTTTAAACCACTGCATTATATTAACTTTGTCCACATAAGTATTATACAGATACCGCTAATGCTTTGTTCTGATTTTTTACCATATGACCAAGTCCTTGTCTGTCTTATTTCATGTGCTGCTGCCAGAGTTTGGGAGAGTGTTTGAATGTATTTGTAAAACTGCTTGTTGATCTGTTTTGATATATATAAAGTTATTTTCGTTCAAGATTCAAGACAACTTTATTTGTATAGCACATTTCATAACAATGGTAAAAAAAAAAAAAGTGCAAAAACATTTTTTTAAGGGTTTTAGAATAGTATTGTGTGAAATAAGAGCACTGTAATACAACAAATAAATGTTCTTTATATTGTAAAGGAAACACAGAAGGAAAGCTCTAAAAACATGCAAACATGTTATTTTCTTGACCTTTTTCATAATTTAGTGCAGGATCTTTGAAATAAA
>NTHP01000769.1:161940-174883 GCA_003416845.1 Oplegnathus fasciatus
ACGAGGACCGTAAGCAATACGCCGTCTTGCAACAAGAGACCCTCACTCGAAGTCAGGACTCGAACAGTGGAGTGGAGACTCAATACAACCCGGGTTCACATTTACAGGAATAAGAGGGACGATCCCAAACTTCAGCACAAGGACTTCAGAGACAGGACGTCTCTCTTTCAGGACAAAATGAAACCTTTCGCTAAAACTCTCCTCAGGAAACATGCAGGAATTTACAAATACTTTGTTCCCAAACTGGAGAGTGAAGTCAGGAGAGGATACATCGCCTTCACTGTTGGTGAGTACAGTCAGCTTTAAAGTTGGGGGACAGCAAAATACAGTATCAAAAGTAAAAGTTCCCTGTCACTGTGTCACTATTATATCTGAATTTTACTGCTGTTTAAGGTCCATCATGGTCTATAAGATCATCATGTGTTTGTGGCGTCGCTGTCCTGTGAGAACCACGTATCTCTAAAAGGTTTCATGAGCTCAGAAAAACAGCCTGTTTTGAACTTTGTGACGATGCATTTTCCAGCTGATACAAGGAGGGTTTAAATAGTTTATTTAGCTTCGGAGGGAGGAGAATTTCCTCAACACATAAGGGAACACTTCATCCTTTAGTTTATCACAAACATTCAACATCAACACATCTGGAGATGCGTGCTTTTCACTGGACTGGAAGGGTATGAAATGTTGTAATCTGAGAAGTAACTAAAGCTGTCAGATGAATGCGGTGGAGTAAAAAATACAATATTTGCCTCTGAGATGTAGTGGAGTACAAGTATAAACCTTCATGAAATGGAAATACTCAAGTAAAGTACAAGTACCTCAAATGTGTTCTTGAGTAAATGTACTGAAGTAATCAATAAGACATTCAAATGAACCCTAAAACATACTGGGTGCCGGTACGAGGAAGCTAGATGTAATGTGGTCAGGTAGTTCTGTAATGTCTCAACAGACTTGTGGTTCAGTGAAAAGTGTTGCAATAATCAAAGCGTGAGAAAGCACAAAGGAACGCTCGTGGTTATGGTTAGGGGGGTGGGCGTTCCTGTTCGTCCCTCCGCGGCTGCAGTTAGACCCGTCTCGTTCGCTTGGAAAGGTTGGATGTTCTCAGAGGAACCAGTAGATGGCAGACTTTGACCAGTAATGTGCTGTAATGTGCCAGTAACTAGAGTTGAGTTGAGTTTGGGTCTAAGAGGCTTAACAGGTGACCAGTGGTTATTTTTTGTTATTGATTATGAGGAGGTTATGAGTTATGGGTGCCTGTGATGATTCGATTTTTAGTAGCGATTTTGTGTGGAAGAGAGAATTTTTTTGTTAGTTTTGTGTCTTTTAATTCATTTTATTATTTACTGTGTATATTCTGTTGTTTATATGTGACTTTTTGCTTTGGCAACATGATGAGAGAGAGAGAGAGAGAGAGAGAGATTTTTACTTGTGAAGTAATATCAGAAATGACGAATATTTAAGTTTATTTCTAAATGCAACATATTACATCAGGGAGTTTCTGGTGCACCAGTTTCCTCCCCCGCCCCCAATTTGGACAATAAAAAGTTGAATTATGTGTTTTTGATGTCTGTTGTACAAAGCTAAACTTAAGTTTTAAGTGTGGCCTCATCATTTACTGCATACTGTAATGATTTATTAAACCATGATTATCACAGTTTGACGAGTCGTTACAGAAACATGATAAAAACAGTCACACAGATATAAGGCGTGTATGTCCCATGACATATATGACCTCTGTATTAGGCTACACTGTAAAAACCAGTGTTGTATCAAAGAGTTTTGTGCTTCAATTCACAAGCAAAAAATTAGTACACCAATTTTCAATCACAAGGGGGCACTCTAGCCTATCTTTTTCTGCTCGACTATTAAGACTGAAGTCACCACTGACATCATTTGTACATTTAATAAAAAAGAACACGTGCGTAATGTGGACAAGATGTTGGAAATACAGGTTTTGCACTGAACAGGCAGAATATCTGTGGCTGTAGAAATAAACGATAATTGAACATGTTGCAGCTGCACGTGACTGGATCAAACCTGGAACTTTTCAGTATAAAAAGGGTCTTTAACTCATCCACCTACTTTGCACGTGTGTCCGACTTCCACGAATGACGTTAATGTGAATAGTGCTGTCATTTTCAAATAAACGTGCCTATGGGTGACAAGATAGTACACTGCAAAAAGTGAAATCTAAGTAAGATGAAATATCTTAAATCATACTTGTTTTTTGTCTGACAAGATATTTCTTCTTACCAGGCAGTTTTATATTAGAGCATTTCACTTGTTTCAAGCTTTTTTGTCCTTAATTATCTTAATAAGATATTATAACTTGTTAGTGAGATTTCTTTTACTGGTTCTGAGTAACTTAATGCTTGAAACTAGAATTACCAGAATTATAAAGGTGTTTGATCGACACTGACAAGTACAAAACTCCTTAGTCTAAGTCAGAATTTCTTATTTNTGTGTGTGTGTGTGTTCACACACAGGAGTGGCATTGTACAATCAGGTTGGAGTGTGTCTTGCAAACTTAGGCATCACATTTGTAGCGTGTCAGTCTTGTTTTATTGTCTCTCGGATATACTCCTGCTAGAATCAACAGACCCATGTAGGCTTGGAGGTCTACCAATGGTCCAATGCTCTCCACGTGTCCCCAAACACACGCCTCCCCTCCAGGTTTGTCATGTCCAGTGTAATTTCCTCCATGGACTCTGGTAAAAAAGAGTTGGAAGCTGGACTTGACGTCACCCACACGAGATATTGCATGCCCGTGGGGGGATGGGCACATAAGCGCGAGAAAGAGACAGGTTCCCATAAATGACATCTAATTCTTCAGTCTGAAATGTGTGGTTCACGTGGGGGAATATATGTGTGTGTTCGAGTGTGTGTGTGTGAGAGTGTGTGTGTGTGGGTGTGTGGGTGTGTGTGTGAGTGTGTGTGGGTGGGTGTAAAAGTTTGGTTTTTATGCGCTACTTTTGGTTCAGCGAGTTTTTTAAATCAAATTGGTGCATTTTTTTGTATGTTTGTTTTGTTTTACAGAAGTTTTTTTCCTGATATCTGTATTTATTTTGGAAATATACATTTAAAAACATATACGTATACAAATATATGATTTTTTTTTTAAAATATCACATTAATCGTGTTTTAATCGCTTCAGTTTTTCCTGAGAGAGGAAACACTGNNGATAAGAAGTTCTACAAGCGGGACGAGACCACAAACACACACAGGAGCACACAAGAAGTAGGAAGAGTCATTTTATTTAAGGTGATAATTAAATTATTAGGACATTTAGACTGAGTCGATGTTACTGAATTCACAACACAGAAGTTATGTGATCACATTTCCATCAGTAGCATAATGTAGCCCAACAGCCCCTCCATTGTCAGTCTTCCCCGTCTGTGTCCTGTGAAGCTGTTCTCATAAATGCGCTCGTCACCGTCCTGCAGGGCGTGGTGTCAGGAGGATGCACTGCTGAGAGTCTCGGGCGCTGCACGTGTGTATTGTCATTGTCATTGCCTATCTGTGACCTGCTGCCGGCCAAATTTCCCAGTGGGACAAGAAATATCTGAACTGAACTGGAAAGCTGTCTATTTGTGTTTCTCTTGAGGTCTTGTTGCAGCAAACAGAAACACTTGAGCGATTTGTTCGGCATGTGTTGCGCTGGCTCGATTAACCTTTTTTTCCACCATGGCCAGGGTAATTTCCCTCACCGGAGTGGCTCACGCCTTGACAGGTGCCTGATATGTGGGTTTGTGTGGGAGTGTAGGCTACAAGTCAAAGGTGAAGCAACAGCAAGCTTTTTGATTGCTGACACTGGAAGGGCACTTCCAGCCGCCGTGTCTCTGAAGACATTCCAGCATGTGATGCACAGTCTATTCAATATATCTCTCTGTTACTGTGATCCTTAAGGATGCATCATATTTTGTACATTTGTAACCTTAGTTACTGAACACGTCACATTTAATTAGTTTACCACTATTGCTTATTAAGCTGTGCAGTATACTGTATATATTTCAGAAGGAATAATTTCACAGTATTATTCTGGACTTGCAGGATTAAGTCTTAGTTTTTCAGAATTAAGTTTTAGTTGACTGTTATTTGATTTGATTTGATTTCACTTTATTATCAGAATATTTGAAATTTGTCTTGCGTCTAGAGGCCTACACTGTTTCACACATAACATTTTGCATCAGACATTATGAGTAAGTGGCGGCTGTACAATCAGTTTAATTGCTCCCTTTTACATTCAGTTTAGGACCACTGAGGCCTCAAACTCTGATTTAGCAGTTTGACAGACCGAAGAACAAAAGATCAGGCGAGCCTGAGGGACTCTAAATCTTCTGTCGGATGGCAAAAGCTGATATTCTTCAAATAAAATATGAGATGGGTGTAATAGTACCAGCCAGAGACGACATCTTTTTCAGTATATGCAGTTTGAAAACTTGACTCAGCGTTTGACCTACAGTCTTGGAGCAGATACGGAGCAGTCTAGCCAGTCGAGCTTTAAGTTGAACACAGAGACAACTGTACCATGCACTGATTCCATACTGCAGAACACTGAACTCTGTATTATAGATTGGAAAAATACAAACATTTATATATTTATATGTGTAACATTTAAGTTGCTGTTTCACGTCTCCTTTGACTAAGAGTAATTTTAGCTCCCGCCTGCCTTTGTTTTAGGAGGGACAGTTGTGAGTGTGAAGATTATTCAAAGAGAAACTGTAGCCCGCTCATTACCCACAAGCCAGAGGGACAGGAGAACGCTTCCAACCAAGAAAATAGGGTTACAAACTGATCATATGTTTTAATATGTAGTGGTGGAGTCAAAATGCCCCCCTGAAGTGTAGAGGAACAGAAGTACAAAGTAGCATAAAATGGAAATACTCAAGGAAAGTACAAACAAACATATACTCACATACACTTGAGTAAACGTACTCAGTCACTGGTCTCTCTCAGTTCTGCATTAAGTCTGAACAAACTCTGGCCTCGGGCTACAAGATGGACTGGGTTCATTTGGATCTTTCCCTGAGCTTTAGATGCTGCAGCCCTGTCTCCTACAAAATGACTTGCAAGAGCGAAGAGGCTACGATTAGTGAGAAACATGATTATTAACGTGATTAGGAAACATTTTAAATAGACATATCAAAAGCTCTGGAGACTATACTGGACATACGCTTAACATCTGACGCTAGGTTTTTCATTCTAGCCTTAATAATCATCATACATGCTGCCTGAGATCTTTGTNNATAGACCGGTTTGGCAAAAAGAGCTCTCTCTCTCTTAGAAGAAAACCAAAGTTCACTGATTTTCTTAAAGAACTGTGAAAACTTTACCTCTGTAAAAGAAGACTTACATTATTAAAGGTAAGCAATCGCATATTGTTATTGTCTCTCAAATGTCTGACATGTAAGGGAGGCTGATTATAATAATGATCTGTATGGAATAATCTATTTGCCTTTGATATTTTTCCTCATACTGGATGAGAACACATTTGCTTCTTTGTTGTTGAAAATACTAAAAACGAATGAAGATATTGCTGGAAAAAAACACTCCTTCTTAGACCTGCCCTCTGTGTGCGGGGTCCCAGTGTTCAGCAGGCCTGAGTGCTCCTCCTGCAGCTGTAGTTGTAGATTTTTTTGTTTTCTGTGAAAGTGGGTGCCTGATGTGTGGTTGGCCACTTCCTCTATTCTGACAGTTCTGTGCCTGTAGGTGTTTTCTTTCATTCATTTATATTATATTATGAATGGGAGGTAATCATTCTGTAGCCTCTGGGTGCTGCGAGGGGAGCTGGGGTTGAGGGAGGGGGTTTCAGACATACCCATGGAGTGAGGGAACCAAAAGAGGGGCATCAAGTGAGGATGCCCCTCGGGAGGGGGAGGAAATAAGGTGAGGAAAATGGAAGAATTTGTCATGTTTAAAGTTAAAAGTCAGAAAAAGAGAAGTGGATAATGCTTTGAATCCTTTAAAAGTGACCGGTGATTTGGAGGTTCAGACAGGAACATTTACAGGTTAAGATACTGTCTGATGGATTACTGAGGGTTTAAGGATCAACACGGTAATGCTAAGATGGTGAAGGTGAAGTGTGTCCGTCTGAGAGAGAAACATGGATTTAAGGGAGCGATATATGAAGTGTATGCTGCCCTGACTGAAAAGAAAATTATATCGAGGTTGGTTGAGTGATTGAAGTTCAGCAGTTTAAATTGAGAGACGGGGGGAATTCAGTTTATCTTTGTAGGAACTCCAAGTACAATTATTTCCCTCTGAAATGTTTGAATTAGCATAAAAAGGAAAGTACAAGCACCTCAAGTACAGTACTTAAGCATCTGTGTCTTTCCACCACTGCTAAATACCAAGTTAATATCATATTAACAGGCTACACTCAGTCCACTTCTGCAGGGTCAAAACCACTTCAGAGTTTTCACCTCACACAAACAACAGCTGGCGTGTGAACAGTGAGCAGAGGAATCAAAAGCTGGTTGAAGTGAACAAGTGCTGTTTCGCCCCAGCAGGAGTGCGGATGACGATTTTATAATGGACCCCACTTCAGTGGCGTAACCTGATTATGAATGCTTTTGTAACTGTTATGTAAACAGATATTTAAGCGTGTTCGCTCCCTGAGGCTGCCACGTAGCCTCAGTCTGATGCACACCCTGGCTACACCCTGATGTGTCCCAGCATTCACTGTTTACAGAAGGTGCATTCTTGAAAATGGGATCCAAAACAGCAGCATCATTTTATCCACGGAACTGGACGTCATCTCTCATGTCTCTCTCTGTCAGGCAGCACATGCCTGACATGCCTCAGAGTCAATCTGAGCTATAAGTGTCGTGGAAAGTTACCCAGGCCAAAACTCAGGAGAAAAAAACCTTTCAGCAGCAGCAGTTCTTACATCCACACAGCCCAACATCGCAGCTACATTCCCTGTTCTTTCTGCTTCCTCTTCAGAGAAACTAAGAAAGATGTGGTCATTCTGTTTTCTGACGGGTGGGGTGGGCAGCATGTGCTGTTTGCGCTGTTCGTACAAATTGTGTACAAAATGTTTTAAACAAAAGAGGAAGGTCTGAACGAAGCGCGGGTGGCACCGGGTGGCTTCAGCTCAGCCCCTGTTTTCACTTATTTTCACCGTTTGTTAAACACACCATGCTGTAACTCATTAATGAATTAAGTGACATGAGCCAAAGGGCAGAGGAATCCATTTCTATATGATGAAAGAAAATTCTTAATAAAACCGCACAAAGAAGTTGAATATTTGTGTATTTGTTTTGAGTTGATTTTGATGGTTTGTATTGTCATGCCATTTTAGTTGTTGTCTTTGGCTTGTTAGTTTTGGTGCCATGCTTTTCTTTGCATGTGTTTTGATCTGATAAGTCAACAGATTAGCTCAGCTCGAGGAAAGAATCAGTAAATCCGTTTTATTAAAGGAATCAGATGCCATCAAATTAAAAGCTGTGTGTGGTTTTTAGTTTGTGACCATCAGTTTCTGTCTCTTCCTCTCTCTCTCTCTCTCCCCCCCTTCACGTGGCATGTCTGTAAGGCCAGCCGGGTCTGAGCTGTGCGTGGAAAATTACCCAGGCCTCCAAGGTGAAAAAACGCAGACAATCGAGTGAGTAACTGTTTAAGATTGAAGACAGTTTCAAAACAACACGGGCCGAACAAGTCATTCAGCGGTGTCTGCTTGTAAAAAACCTTGAGAGGAAAAAGGAGGCAATTTCTCAGCAGTGCATCATGATCCAACACCCACATCACAGATGCCTTTCATATTCCTTCTGCTTCCATTCTTAACAAACTCTAACTGGCGTTGATTTTATGTTATTGATCAAAGAGTGAAGAGTTTTGTACCTCTGTATTTTCCCCACACAGTGAATGAGCCAAAACTCAGTGTCTCTAACCCATGAGAGAGACACGCTGTGAGTCCAAATGATTCCGTCATCTTGAACGGTACAAACATCAACGGCAACGAACTGTACGAGTTAACCTACAGTGGCAAGAATGCGAATGAATTGAAAACCTGCAACAACAGTGTCTGCAAGCGAATACGGAAACACCGGGCCTACATAAAATAAAAACAAACAAATGATTTAAAGAATAATGCAAAATCTTTCCTCTAAAAACAAAAGCAACTTCTAGGTGAGAGAACAGTAATGACTAGAGTAGTAAAGAAGATAAATATCTTTGTGTGACACAAAAAACTGCAGTGACATGAGCCAAAGGGCAGACAAATCCATTTCTATTTGATGAAAGTAAATTCTTAATAAAACCACACAAACCTCTGCATGTCACAAGACCAACACTTATTAAGTTGAATATTTGTGTATTTGTTTTGGACTGATGTTGATTGTTCCTATTTTTTCTGTGCATTTTTAGTTACTATCTTTTGCTTGGTTGTAGTTTTGCTTTGCTTTGTATGCTAGTTTTGGCTTTCTGCCTTTCTACATGCCTTCAAATGTATTGCATTTGATATGGCGGAGGGCTGCGGCTCCAGAGAGGACTCCCGCAGACTCATCAGAAGATAGCCTAGTATGTGTTACGAGGAACACATAGGCCGACACATGACCGTGGTTCTCTCATTGCTCTCGGTGTACTTACACAGAAATAGACATAACAGCCAAGGACAACAAAGCTGAACAAATGAAGGTAAAGAAGAGACAGGACTGCTATGTACACAAGTCTGAGAAAAGATGGGCGTATATATAAATATATATAAAATGACCAACAACAAAAATAAAATGTCAATATACAAGTCAAGTGTTTCTGTAAGTTTAACAATACAAATAGTGCAAAGAAATAAATACTGAGTAGATGGTTATGTACAGTGTGTACATGTATACATACCAGAAATTAAAGACGGTACAGCATGCAGGATGATATGTACATGTTAAAAAACGGTACATTTGTAAAAATATAATCTATAATGGAAGTAAGTATATATTTTAGTCAGTTTGGGGGGTTATTGACACTATATGCCTGATTAAGTGTTCATCAGAGTGATGGCCTGTGGAAAGAAATTGATCTTGCGTCTGGTTGTTTTTGCTCTGTAGCGTCTACCAGAGGGGAGAAGTTGTGTCCAGGGTGTGATGGATCTGCAGGGATGTTTCCTGCCCGTTTCCTGTCACTCGACATGTATAAGTCCTGAATGGAGGGCAGGTGGGCACCAGTGATTTTCTCTGCAGTACCGACTGTCCTGTTTGGTGGCCGACCCAAACCAGACCATAATGGATGTGCAGACTGGATGATTGCAGAGTAGAACTGGATCAGCAGCGCCTGAGGTAGGTTGAAGTGGTTTCCTGTATGCTACCCTCCATCCTTTTGATTGTTCCAGTTAACCTCTGCAGCAGCAGACACTATATATAACTGACAAAAACATCCCACCAACCTTAATGAATCAAATTATTCCTTCCTCTCTCTTCACACAACCCAAACTTTTTTAAAACTAGAACAAAAATGGGCATCCTGGGGAAATATAGTGGTCTGAAAACACTGCAGTGTCCTAACCGTTCTGTCGTTATGTCTACTGGAGATATGGATCCTATCCAAACGTGCTGCACTGGATGTTTGACCCTCCATGTCTCCACTAAATCATAATTACATTTTCCTCATTACTCTTTAGGAGCCAACATGTGTCTCTCTCCTGTCAAGTGAGGATCAATAATATAATTAAAATCCTCTCTCAGCACTAAATGATCATCCTGCTCAACTGGAGATAAGTGCCTCAGCGCCTTGAACGGCACTGTGATGAAAATAAGACTGACACCCCTGCACTCCTGTTCCTACTATGACTTTGGATCTGGGTTCCCCTCCACCAGTCCCCCCAATCCTCCTCATTCGCCTCATACACATTCCCTGTGTAGAAGATTCTTCTCCTTTATATAATCCAGTAACACCTCCCTTTTCCCCTGGTCTCTGGCGCTGTTTATATGAAGTGACCTGATTCTTAAAGCCAACAAGAGATAGAAAACCACAAGCCCAACAGACCTACTGGCCTCCTGTTGACCACCAGCATGCCCTCCTTGAACCCCAGTCTGCCTTTGCCCCTGTTAGTGAGGCACCCCTGGCTCCCCTGTGCTCCCTTTCTTCCTCCCCCCTCTCCCCTGCACCTCAGTCCACTCATCCTCCTCCCCCTGATCATCCTCATGCAGATTATCCCCCATTACTGATTGCTCACTCGCCTTCCCTTCTCCCATTACAGGCCGCTGACTCTCCTGATCTCCATTGGAAGACCGACCTGCAGGTCGCCCGAACGTCCTTCTCCCTCCTTGGGCAGGCCATCCGCTTATGACCAATCTCTCCACACTCAAAACTCTGCAAGCTCTCTGACGTCGCATACACGGCTTAAGCAGTTTCACCATGTTTCACATAGACTGACATTAAGTGTCTGCTCGGGAGTTTTAAGATCCATCAACTACTTGTCTCCTCAGAGACAAAGCATGTTCAGATCTGGGCTCCTTCACCTCAGAGATATTGGAAAGGAGGCGTTACAGCAACACTTATCACAACTGGACAAATACTGTCAAACCTGGGCACCGACAGTCAACTTTTTCAGCTCCAGACTGCAGGGAAACACCGTCAGTTCCACAATTGGAAGTAACTTTGTCGAATAAACAAATCATTGTACACCTTTAAGAGTAAAAATTTCAAGCAGGAAATTTTAGTATGGCTGTGAATGGACTAAAACACATAACAAAAAGGGATATCTATGCCATCAAGAGATCAATAAACACTGAATTACCAATTAGAACCTGGCTCAAAATATTCACATCAATCATTGAACCCATTGCATTATATGGCAGCGAGGGTGCGGGGTACATAAACTCAACAAGGCAAAGAATTAATGTTATTTGTTGTATCTGTTTATATCTTATGTTAATACCATACCCTCCATGTCCCTGTTGTTTATAACATTACTGACACTGCACCAAGGCTTTGAGGCATGTTGCCTGAATTGTGCTACAGTTCACCTGGATCAACTTCAGGCAGGAGCATGGCCCTCTCCAAGCCAGTGAAACGGAGCTCAAACAGATAATTCCCCTTGCAGGCCTGTTTCGTGGTTCTCTCGTAGGTATTGTCAGCAAGTTAAGTAAGCAAAGAGTGACACCTAGTGGTGTGTTTGCTGTCTTGGGACAGCGCATGTGGCACCATGGTCCCAGTCTGTAAACACCACGTTGGGGCGTGTTCACCGGCCACTGGCTGCTCCAACTGCATGCGTGCGTTGTGTGTGTCCATCCATCATCTCCAGATTGTGCAATAAAAGTGTGACTGACTGGAAAACTGCCATCATCGTCGGTTATTCAACACAACGTATGCAGACCAAAACTGTCTCACCAGCAGACATGAATAGATTTAGGGCAGAAATAATATATAATAATATGTATATAATATAATATAATAATTATTCTGCTGAGTTCTTTCAATTATCCGATTTTATATAATTAGTATAAAAGCCTAGAAAGATAATAAATGATGCTGAGTGTTCAGCAGGTTTCTAAACCCAGAAGTCATTGCTTTTAAATCTTATACTGGATCTTTTATGTGAAGTTGACTTTACCAATTTGAAATAGTATAATAATAATAGCAAATAGTACAGCTAACAAGTATTTGTATGTAGATAAATAGTAAATTGGGCTCAATTTTAAAGCTCAATCCGAGTAATTTCCTGTGACTATTACAAGTTGTCCATATTTACATCCTCACTACCGATATCACACTTGTTGATAATGTTAATAACAAGACTATAAAGTTTAACTGTAGATATTGTGTCCCTATAGGCAATACTACACATTCTGGGTACATTAGGAAGCCCCTACCCTCATGGGTTGTGTCTGCCATCAGAAGTCAGTTTCCAGAAAAGGTTTGGTGCAAACTGGTGGACAGATGGATTGGCACAAAGACATGTTTCATATTTAATGTGTCATGTTCTGTTTTTACCTGTTTCTGTCGAGGGAAGTATAATAAGTAGGGAGCAGAGATGCAGAGTGTCTTGGTAAATACACTGTGGCTGTAAAGTCTGCCTCAAATAAACTGCATAATTAATGTAGAAAAGGCCTCAAAGTTACAAGTTAGTGTTATTAAAGGGAATGCATTTAAAATTGAGTATGAACCATTGAAATCTTCTCCTGGCATTCAAAGACAGTGACTTCAGAGCCTCATACACACTGGACATCTCAAAATAAATCTGCACCGGACTTCCCCAGAGCCTTTGGAAGATTCATTTCCAGAAGTGGGTTATCAATGGGTTTCATTTTGCCCATGTCTCTGATCTGATGTTTTAATCCTTAATATAACTGATGCAGCTGTACTTTACTCTGATTGACTCTTTACTTCCTTTACATTCATGTTGAGAGTAGCAGACGACTTTGAAATTGATGAATAAAAAGCACAAATTAGTGGATAAAAATTCACCAGAATGCAGGAAAATCTCATGGGGGAGGACCCCCAGACCCCCAGGCATGGGGCCGCTGGCAAGGTGTCCTTTATTTTTCCACACTGAAGGTGGCAGACCTACTTGGAAGCCTGCATTTTCATTGTCTGACCCGTCTATGTAGGCAGGGTACCCTCACCCTCTGACTTGCTAATCAGATGGCTGTACTTTAGCATGAATAAATAAACAAAACTCTTCAGGGCTCAATAACTTATTTTGAGTGGGATTAACAGTATGTAGGCCTTAATGTGGTCTGTAAGGAAACGTGTTTTGCATTTCAAATTGCTTGAAAATTGTGTATTTGGCAGCTGAAATATAAAAAAAAAACATATCCAGGGAAGAACCCATAGACCCCCCTTACAGCTAGCCTCTCTGACTGTCAGTAAAATCTGTCCATTTCCAGCACTGACAGTTTTTCTTGTGCTTTGAACAGGATACCTTGCGTTCTTGTTTCAGAGGCTAAGCCCACCCTAAGGTGAAATCCTAAAACCGCCCCTGCATAAGGTCATCCAAGAGGGCACTTTTGTGGGG
>NTHP01000770.1:18317-28391 GCA_003416845.1 Oplegnathus fasciatus
AGAGTTACTGTTGCTGGATCAAACTGGTGTCTCTGTCGAGGAGGGCCAATAACCAGCATCTCAGTTTTATCAGAATTTAGGAGCAGGACATTTCATGACATCCAGGATTTCACAGCAGATAAACAGGCCTCTAGATTTCTAATTTGAGCATCATCATCTGCCTTAACAGGCACATACAGCTGAGTATCATCAGCGTAGCAGTGGAAACTTATTCCAAAACTGCTGTATATAATATGGCCAAGAGGCGAGATATATGAAGAGAAAAGCAAAGGGCCAAGAACAGAGCCCTGAGGTACTCCATATTTCACATCAGAAAACGGTGAGGTAATATTACTGTAAGAAACGCACTGTGTTCTTTCAAATAGATACGATTTTAACCATGTGAGGGCCAGGCCAGAGACACCAAATTGGATTTCGAGACGGTCTACAAGTATGCCGTGATCAAAGGTATCAAAGGCCGCACTGAGATCCAGTAATAAAAGCACAGAGGTGGAATTAGAATCCACAGTAAGCAAAATGTCATTTACCACTTTAGTAAGTGCTGCTTCAATGGAATAACAGGCCCTACAAGCTGATTGAAAAGGTTCAAAAAGATTATTGTTAGTTATGTGGGCCGATAGTTGCTGAGACACAACTCTTTCTAATACTTTTGAAAAGAATGGAAGATTTGAGACTGGTCTATAATTATTTAAAGTTCCTGGATCAAAGTGTGGTTTCTTAAGTAAAGGTTTAACCACAGCAGTCTTAAAGTTAGTTGGGACAATGCCAGTTCTGAGTGATAAATTAACAATATTCAGCATTGTAGGTCCCAGAGATGATCAGAGGTCCTTAAAAAGTTTAGCTGGTAGGGGGTCAAGGAGACAAGTGGTTGGTTTTGAAGCTGAGACCAGTTTAGACAATGTCTCACGAGAGACAGGCTGAAAATCTGTAAAATCTGAGATCAGCTGGGATTCAGCATATTAATATTGTACAACCGCTTCTGCAGCGGTAGCTGGAGAAGAGGAAGTAATTTTATGTCTTTTCTCATCTATTTTATTACAGAAAAAAGCCAAAAAGGGTGAGTAGCTGACACACGGCTGCTGTTGAGTAAGTTTAGTTACAGTGTCAAAAAGAAATCTAGGATTATGTTTATTGTTACTGGTTAAGCGAGAGAAAAAAGCTGTTTTTGCTGCAGACAGAACACCCTTATAGTTCAATACACTATCGTGCCATGCGAGGAAGAAAACTTCCAGTTTTGATTTGCGCCATTTACGTTCTAATCTCCTACAGTCCCGCTTAAGAGCTCGTGTTTCATGTGTAAACCAGGGTGTAGACTTTCTTGACCGCCTGGTTTTGGTAGTAAGAGGTGCAACTGAGTCTAGAAGGGTTCAAAGGTTCAAATTTAAGTCACTGGTACAATTTTCAACAGGCTCTGTCGCTGTCATGAAAGGAGCCAGGACTGCAGGCAACTGTTCATTAAGTGTAGCTAATGTTGCCGGGCCAATGTGGTGATTGGTAAAAACATCTGTGCCAACATTACAAATAATTGGAACAAGACACTGTTTATTATTAGTAAAAGGTTTTGGTGGCCAGCGCATGTGACGGTGGAGGGATACAGTAGAGATTTCCTTATATGTCTCGTTTTGTAAGAATTTACCAGGTGCTTTCTGGGACATTTCACTTTTTTTTCAGCGCACCCACAGAACGTAAAGCTAGCAGACCGTGAGGAGATATTCACTGAATTTGACAAAAACTGTTTTGGATTAGAATCGTAGACTACACCTTTAAAGCATGCCCCAGGGAGAGCAGGGAGTGGAGGGAGAGGGAGGTAGTGGTAGTGCCAGGCAGTCCAGATTCCTTTTGATTAGTTCAGTGGATTATTCTATATTCATCAAACTTAAAGAACCAGTACAGTTATATTCATTCAGTCAGTCAGAAGTCAGACAGCCAAGTGTCAGTATGTTGAGGGGGCGTTGCAATCTGAAAGGAGACGTCAAGTTAGTATCTATGGATGTGTTTGCACAAATAAAATGAACTGTTTGTACTTGTGCCATGGGTGTCAACGTACCATTTTTACCCAAACCAGTTCCTCTCTGCATTGTATTTGTGTGAAAATCAGTCACATGTTATGAACATTATTTTCTTTATCTGCAATCAAATAACATCTTAATTGAAATGTCTTAATTATATTTTCGTTGTTGACAAGCAGATGTAGACAAGTTAATCTGCATACTAGAATTTCAACAGTGAAAAATTGGCGAATGTAGTCCAGGGTGCCAACCAGATCGGAAGCATTCCAGCACACCAGGAGTGCAGACTGTTGGACTTTCTATGAGATGGTCTTTTTAATTAATTCATATATAGTTGCATGTATATTATGAAAAAATCTATATATTAATATATAATAATTACTATATTATAATTTATTTTACATTAAAAAGTTAATCTGAACAGATGTTGTGCGCAGGACTTCTTGAATATTGAGTGGTTGTGTGTTTGCTCAGTATGTTGCAAAAAGAAACGAAAACTGAAGCATTGTTCTTCTCAGCAGCAGAACAAACCCTGCTGAACTGAAGAATATAAAGGAGTCGTCGACAAAGAGGACGATACTGCTGCAAATAACAAGGCGAGGGAGACAGCTTGGCAAAAAATTGCTGACAGATTAAATGCGTAAGTTATACGAGCTTACTTATTGTTTTCTTGTTATATATTAATAAATGAACATTCAGATCACTAGAGACAGTAAGACTGTGGCTATATTATCAGTAGGCTTGATAATATCAGGCATATGTTTAAAATGATGGTGTAGGCTGACTGAGGAGAACTGACACAACTACAGTAAATTTACTGTTAATGAGCCTAATTCAGTGAGGTGTTTGAAGCCTTTCTGACCTAGTAACCCTCGGCCTACATTCATTCTTCTGTTATATCTCAACAGGAACCATCTCAATAGCCAAAAAAGAACATGGCAACAAGTGTAAAGTATAAAAACATCTTCCAGAGTGGTAAGTAGCCTATAATAAAATGTGAAATGTATTTGTTGAAATAGTTGTTGATCTGTAAATATGTACCATTTTAGCCACCAAGAATAAGACAGCTGCCACTGCTACTGGTGGGGGACCACCTGAGGACCTCACACCCGCAGAGGAGCTGATGTTGAGCTACAACCGGTGGCTCCCACTAATAGAGGGAGTAGAGGGGGGGACCTCATCAGACATCTTTCCCCTGGGTGCTCGGGAGCAATATGTACAAGGTATTGTCTACTACTTTCCCTCAACAGGTATCAGTCTCTCAATGGTAAAAATTAACAGTAGGCCTGTGTGTTTCAGTGAGAGGAGACACTATATGCCTGCTAGATTCCTCAACTCAAGATGCCCAAGGCTTACCTGACCCATGTGTTAGTACTCCTTATTTTGTAAAAATGCTGCATCTTGTGCAAGACTTTCTTCTTTTGCTTGAACAACTGCTGTGTTCTTCTGTTTGCAGGGAGGCACCAGCATGTCTCGGGCCCTTGATGAGGAGATTATTTCTGCAGTCACAGAAATGCCAGACGTAAGACCAAATGTGAAATGTTTCGAATGTGTTTGTTTTCTTCAAATGATGTAAAACCATACACCTTCCTGCAAGACCTGACCGGAACAACAAGTACTTCAGCAAGGAATGAAGTAACTATTCATATTGCTACCAACTACATTATAAGCTACTCTCTGACACATTTTCTCTTTCGCAGGATGTCCATTTGATTTATAAGCAACGTCGAGTAGAGAAAGTTTAAAATGAAGGAGTTGGAGATAAAGAAACCGGAGAAGGATGGAAGTATAAATGTAAACACAGCAGAAGCTCAGGGTTTGGACTTTATTTAATGGTGTTTTGTTGTTTTTTGTCTTCACAACTTGAACAAAATGAAAAAATAACTTCCAAACAACTTTGGCACACTTTTCTTTTCTTAAATTATAAATGCTAAGCTTTTAAATAAAAGTGTTCACTCCAAAACAGAGGTCACCGTGAATAAAAGGGGGATTACCTAAAGGGCTGGGTCACTGTCTTCCCATTGCTCCTCCACATTCTGGGCAGTCTCTCACGGCGTAGGGTGGTAATGTTGTGCAAGACTGCACAGGCTACGGTGATCTCACAGGCCCTGTCTGGAATAACCCTGACGCCTTTTAGGCACTAAAACCTAGATTTCAGCTGGCCAAAAACCATCTCAATCCGTGCCCTGGTTTTTGAGTGGTGTTACGACCCCAGCTCAGAGGGAAGCAACATAAAGGAACAAACACAATCTTACTCAAATAAAACATAAGTTTATTGAAGTAGATAACAAAAGGTAAAAGGAAAAAGGTGTAGGCAGAGAAAAAACCGTCAAGTGATGGAGTCATCAGATGAGGTAATTACCTATGCCAGAAATGTAGCCTATAGTTCTGCCACAGAAACATGTCCTTCCAGCAGTGTTTTTAGAAGCTTGTTATAAAGCGACGGCTGGTTACCTACTGATTTATAACTGACAGGTTAGTGGATGGAAACAACAGCTAGCTTGTCAGTTGAAGTTATTTGCTGCCTGTCGCTCTAAAGTAGCTGCTCATTGACTTGTTACTTATTCAGAGTTCAGAGCAAAAGATACATAAAAACTGAGTTTGAGGCCAATTCATATTTAGTAAATAAATAATACACATAAATATACATCATAAAAAAGGCTGTGTTATTTATTTATTAAAGTGTAACTCCACCTACTGCATAAGTTTGAAAGAGGAGTTGCTCAGTGACATCACCTGACCGGAGAAAATGGAGAGCGCACTACACCTCCACTATAATCAATGAATCTCTGAGTGGTAACATAACGTTAACGTTAGTTAGAAGGTTAATGTTAGCAAGTGTTGGAATAAGTTGTAAAGCTCTTTATGATGAGGAGTCTCGATCAGCATATATTTGAAAATGAGCGGACTTCACAGACTCCCTCTCAGGTGGGACTGGGGGAGGTGGAGCCGCCCACCTCTGATTGGAGGGCGCTAACATTCGTTAACAACCAGTCGACTCTGTCTCAGCTTTGGCCTCACAGGTTCAGGGCTGATTTAAAACAACAGATGGCGTGTTGACCCATAAAATACAGATTATTACATATTTGATAAGAAATGTCAATGTTCATGTTTTATTTGTATCGCGCCAAATCACAACAAAAGTCATCTCATGGCACTTTACATGTAGAGCAGGTGTAGACTGTACTCTTCATACGCCCAAAGCATTTTGCACCACATGGACATCAATCATCACCTGCCACACTTTTCTGGGACTGTCGTTTTCCCAAAGGTAAGACCTGTTTCATTATTGATAGCTATGGAACTATTTATAACCAGGCTGCTGTAGCAGTTGAACATTGTTTGGTGTTACTGCAAGTTACACCAGCTTTACTGCTGTAAGTCAAAATGAAGCTGTATAGTGATTCGACGTCAGTCTGCGCTGTCTTTGATTCGACTGACAGCACGGCAAGGACTGAACAAGTGATCGGCTCAGTGTCACAGTTTCATGTGGCTTTCCCAAATATAATGTCATACTGTATATAACGCCCTTTCAAGATAATGTGATAACTCTGTGTCTGCCGTCTGCCGTCGTGCTGACCAGCGCCAGTTCAGTTCGGGCGATTAGGTCCTTGTTTTGTTGCCAGTTGTGGGTTCACTATTTCAAGCTTGCTTTTCTGGTCCCTTCACCGTTGTGCAGCAAGTTTCGGCACGAGACTACATGATCTCCATGCCTTAGCGCGAGACAAAAATTTCAATCTGATGAAGCCCTACTTTGCTCGTGCCATTTTGTCTCCTAGTTCAAGTACACGTGTGTCATATGGAAACCCTGTTCTTTGCGTTAATGTGGTAGCTGACAACTTTCTTTCTTCTGCTGCGGGGGCAGCCAAGGGGGAGAGCGAATTGTCACCTGATGATAGTGTGTTGCAAGGCCGTCTAAAAAATTCTGAAGCTTTGCTTATGTTTTTTGGAGCATTTGGATGAGGTTAAGCAAACTGAGTTGATTGAACTCCTTAACAGTTTTCCTGAGTTGTTTTCTGACACCCCATTGCGTACTGATCTTATAGAACGTGACATTGATGTTGGTGATGCTGACCCGATTAAGCAGCGTTTCTACCGGGTTTCCCCCGAGAAACGTGCCCAGTTGGATAAGGAGGTGCAGTACATACTGGATAATAAAATCACAGCTCCTTCTAATTCCAGCTGGGCGTCCCCCTGCCTCCTTGTTAAAAAACCTGATTCTACTTTCAGACCCTGCACTGACTTCAGAAAGGTTAACAATGTTACTAAACCAGATGTGTTTCCTTTGCCACGCATGGAAGACTGTGTAGACCAAGTTGGTTTAGCCGAGTATGTCAGCAAATTCGACTTACTGAAGGGTTACTGGCAAGTTCCACTGTCTCCGAGGGCCTGGGAGATTAGTGCATTCATAACACCGTCTGGACTTTATTCTTACACTGTAATACCATTTGGTTTGCGCAACGCTCCAGCTACATTCCAAAGGCTTATGAACCGCGTGGTCTCTGGTTTGGTCGGATGTGCTGTTTATCTGGACGATGTGGTTGTTTTTAGTGTCGCGTGGGAAGAACATCTCCATTGTATCCATGCATTGTTGGAGAGGTTGGTGTGGGCAAAGCTGACTGTTAATCTGGTTAAATATGAATTTACCAAAGCCACTGTCACTTACTTGGGTAAAGTGGTGGGTCAAGGGGAGGTGCGTCCAGTTCAGGCTAAAGTTGAGGTTATCCAACATTTTCTAGTTCCAACCACCAAGAAGGAACTGATGCTGTTTCTCGGTATGGTAGGCTACTATCTTAGCTTTTGCTGAAACTTCTCCACAGTTGTAGCTCCACTGATGGACCTGTTGAAAGCTCAGGTCAAGTTTGTTTGGTTCGCCGAGTGTCAGTTGACTTTTGAAACTGTCAAGTCCCTCCTGTGTGCTTCCCCAGTTTTGACTGCCCCACAGTTTGATAAATCTTTTAAACTACATGTTGATGCAAGCAATGTTGGAGCCGGTGCTGTCCTATTACAGGAGGGGAAATCAGGAATAGATAAACCAGTCAGGTTTTTTTCCAAAAAGTTCAACTCATATCAGCTGAACTATTCTGTGATTGAAAAGGAGGCACTTGCCTTAATTTGGGCTCTTCAGCATTTTGATGTGTACGTAAACACTGGTGCTCCCGTTACAGTGTATACAGATCATAATCTGTTAACATTTTTGCAGTCGTTACAAAACCCTAACCAACGTCTGATGAGGTGGGCTTTATTCTTGCAGCCCTATCAGCTGAACATTGTCACATAAAAGGCTCCGAGAATGTTATGGCAGATGTGCTGTCACGGGCGTTCTGAGGTGTACAGACCTTCCTAAATGTTTATGTTTGTTCTCTCCCAGGTTAGTTTATTGTCCCACCAGTCGTAAAAAAACTAAAAAAAAAGCATAATTTGGTGATTGGAAAAGTTGGGTATACATTTTGGTCTAGTTCTGTATCTAGATGACTACCAGAAGAGAACGTTGTAAAAAGTTAATGCAATAGAAAAAAGGACTGGGATAACAAATGTATTAGTACTGTACTATAGAGCCTATGGGGTCGTTGGTTATGGGTCATTTTTTTTTGTTTGTTTGTTTACACGGAGAACCTTAGTGGTCTCTGTTCTTATGGGGGGAGGTGTGACGACTCTGTCTGCTTTGCCTGGTCTGCTTGTGTTCTTCTCTTCCCCTTGCAGGTAGGCTGGCCGCCCTCAGGTCGTTACTGAGCCAGCTCACCTGGGCTGATGAGCTGGCAAACCTACAAAGCTGGGAGTCAGTCAGTCTGCTGGTCTCTCTCTCAGCTCCCACATGGTCTCTGGTTTTGGTTATGTCGTTTTGTCTTATCTTTTAGCAACCAACATCTCCATACACTATTTTCCACTCACTCCAACACTCATCTACATTATTCATGATACTGGCTGTTCACATCTCATGAATTTATTCTTTAAATAGCCTTATTTAATAAATTGTTTCTTTTTTTGACCTTCAGTCTTGTGTATGTTCGCCCTTCTTTGTCTGAACTTGGAGCCAGTTCATGACAATACCAACAAATCTACTTTTACCAACTGTCCTGGCCTCAGCCCGTTTCCAGCCCCAACAAACATTCTTGCTCAGAGGTGAGTAATTACGATTTACTGTATTTCATTTTCTCAAGTAAACTGTACTCAAGTAACATGCTGTTAAAAGCAGTAAACACCTTAATGACCAAATTTTAGCAAGAAAACACATCTAACATTATGTCAACATCTACTTATAAACTGCTTATCCCCCCCACAAAATATCTCCCAAGTAATCTGTGACAAAACAAGTCATGAAGTTTCATGATGTTTCATAACAAGTCAAATAAGAGATGAGACCAAACTTCCAGGGGTTGTTGTGAGACTGTGGCGTGACCACACTGCGCTTACTTTCTAAACACACGAAGCACCTGGACAGGTGTTTGATTTATTGTTCCCTCCAGGCAGGCAGCCACCACCAGTCACACACAGGTGAACTGTGTGTGTGTGTGTGTGTGTGCACGTGAGTGTGGTGGGAGGATGTGTTTCCAGTCTTGTCCTTGATGGACGATGACTCTCTGGCTGGCTACATCCCAACATATGGAGATCAGACAGCAGCAAGACGCTTCTGGTTGGAAAATCAAGGTACAAGAGCAAAAGAATAAAAAAAACATTCACTGCTTGAAAAACTAAAGAAAAAGATGTTTATCGATGGGAAGGATGATAAGACATCTGAAGTTATGCAAAAAACAACAAATGGGCTGAAAAAAGACCAGAAAAGTTGAGTTGGGGTGGATTCATGAAGGTAAACAAGTCAGAAAACACAGAGGAGGGGGAACAAGGACCCTTGATGTACCCAAAGAATGCTAAAGACATTTTCCTCTCAAACAGAAAAAGCACATTTGGAAGATTTGAGACATTCGGTCAAGACATATTAGACTGTCAGGAAGCTGTATTTGATGAAGATATCACAGTTGGGGAACTGTACACGGTACTAAGAATGGGAGTGTTAAGATTTTACCTGTGCACTAGGAGCCTGACAGATGAGGATGATGAAGAATATGATGGGGAAAATCAGATGTAAACAATGATGTGCAACTGAGAGACACACATGAAGAAGATGAGCAAGTTACTCAAACCGTTGAAGGAGGTTGATGCAGATGCATTATGAGACATGTCTGAGATGATGTTTGGCTCCTTCCTTGGACCCCTGGCTAGTCAACTGGATGACACTTTGACACATAAAATGTCCCACGAACATATGAGGACAAAAAGCCAACAACAGGAAGCTCCTGGTGCATCTCCTACAACTCAAGCAGAGAACCAGAACTTTTGTTTTCTCTAACAGTACATCAGAGGACGTAATGATGCAGGACTCAGAAGGATGTTAATGTTTGTCACTGGGTCAGATGTTATCTGTGTTAACAAGTTGAGGTCCTGTTCACACCAGCAGACGGACGCCTGTGGGCCAGCTCTGGAACTGCCATGGACATACACCTCCTACCCAGAACTACACACAGTGGACAGTATACTGGTCGCTAAAAGCTCCTATAAGTTCAGCATAGCTTAGGTCAGTGATAAGTTCATCTTTCCGGTACCAAGCCATACAATGAAAAGGATGGATGGATCCATGAAGAGTATTGTTTAGATCCATTCGACATATCCACACAAGGTAAAGCCATTGTAACATGAAAAAGGAAAGGAGGAGTTAAATTTGGAGGGAACATGTTTTTAGGGTGACAAAATTTAGACCATCAAGGAACTAAAGTATTCCAATAATGAATGTATCAATAACAAAGACAGAGGGCTCACTCTGGGGAGATGAATGCACTCCTGAAAATAGGAGGTCGAGATATTTTGAGCAACAGATTGACAAAATGAAAGTGTGAGGTGAAATATGTAATCAATAACGCATCATTTCTCTGGCTGCTGTTGAAGATGAGAAGTCCAGGTTTGGGCCAGAGTTTAAGTCTGGACCTCTTCACCAACACTTTGTCTTCTTCAGGATTGAGTAGCTATTGGAGTCTCAAACAGGTTCAGAGAATTCACTGGAGACGATCAG
>NTHP01000770.1:28427-38940 GCA_003416845.1 Oplegnathus fasciatus
AAAAAACGTTATGATCTTTTTATGTTGCATGCTAAAACACAATCTTCACACTTTATATGTTAGATATAGATACAATCGGTATGCTGGGTACTTTGATTATTTGTTTTTTATATATAAACACTTCAGCAAATTACAGTTTTGCTTCAACACTGCCTTTGTTTTTGAGGGTGCTGTTGGACATTTCAAAGTTTTACCCGTTAGAGTAATGTTAGAGTAATGTTAGAGTAATGTTAGAGTAATGTTAGAGTAATGTTTACCAAGTACGTTGAAGCAGTATTGTGTGTGTGTGTGTGTGTGTGTGTCTTTGCTGAAGACCTGTGTTAGTTGAAAATTGTTGTAAAAAAACACTGTAAATATTGAGCACTTAAAGCCGTTTTGTAGGAAGGAGAAGCCCTTTTTTATTTACTACTGACCTTTTTCTCTTGTTTTGGTTTGGAGCTGAGGTTAGAGACTCGTCTTTTGTTTGAGTTCGGTTTGTTTTTTGGTAGGGAAGTTTAGGGGCTAATTAGCAAAGTTTTGGTTGTTGTTTTGGACATTGCTCACCTCTGAAGACAAATAAACTGCGGTATTGAACTGTGATTCATCTTGTGCTGCTGGCCTTTCTTGGGGAGTGGGAAGAGTGGGGAGTCGCATCATGCTATGTCTAGGTTTCCCCTAGACCGGGGACATAACATTGATGACTTTGAGGTGTATAACCCACTAGGAACTTCAAGGAAAAAACACGAAATAACAGTTGTTTGTTGGGTTTTGGCAAATGTGGCGTCCAAGTTTCAATCTACATTAACGTCAGTACACCTAGCTTTACTTTGTAAAGCTGTTGATGCCAAACAGTTTGAATATGAAGCAGTTTTGGAACCACTCTTGAAAGATCTTGCCACTCTAGAACAGGAAGGGATTTTCATTTCCATTTGGAAAAATATTAAAGGGACACTGTGTACACTGTGGTGTAGCTGATCATCTCAGTGAACATTTGATCAGTGTATGAGTTGAAAGTTTCACGGGGCCGTACATCTGTAGATTTTGTCTTGGACATGCTTCAGAGTACCAGACACACGAAGTGCAGTGTTTCCACCACGGACAAAGAAGGACCATAGTTTGCATGTCAGAAAAATTCTAATTTAACGCGTTGCTTTGGAGTAAAGTGGTCGTGTCCAGTGACTGATGCATTGAATCACTTTCACTTTGTCTCTGGGTAGCCACCAGATGTACTACATGACCTTTTGAAGGCATAGTCCCAAGTGACCTAGCATTATGTTTTCAGATTTTCACCAAGAAGAAGTACTTTAATTTGACTGTACTCAGCAAGTTAATCACACGTTTTCTCTATAAGGGCTCGGACAAAGCCAACAGCCTTGAAGCAATCCCTCAAGACTACATTCATCGCAGAACTATAGGTGTAAATGCCCATGAAAATTGTAGTGCCTTTAGATGTGCTGCATTCAGACATACAGGAAGCTTTAAGAGAAACATCACTACTCTGTCTACTGTGCAGTCAGCTAACACTGTCACCTACTGTGGAACAAGATGCACTGCTGGGATCATCTTGTCTATGGACTACCTGACTTTGCTGAGAACATTCAGACAACTGTGACACTTTATTGTAAAGTTACTTGCTGCCTGGTATGAAGAGCATCTAAGATCTTTTCAACTGGAGGACACTGGGAAGCAGCAGAAATGTGGTGAAACTTGGCTGCATACAGTGTGGAAGGAAAACGCTTGGTTACACTCAAACGTCACATCTAAATTATGTTAACCTTTTACATCTTACAGTATCTGTATTGTAGCCCATTCATCTGGACATTTAACAATACAGTGTCCTTTTCATGACTTTTGAAAAGTACAAAAATATTGGCATCAAAATATACTTAAAAGTATCAAAAGTAAAAGTACTCATTATGCAGAATGGTCCATTTCAGAATAATTTATATTATATTACTGGATTATAATTATTGATCACTTTCATATTACAGCTGGTAAAATTTCAAATACATATGAGCTTGTAAATTTCTCCCCAAGGATCAATAAAGTTTTATCTTAATCTACAGTATTACATCATCATTTATTTGTTGATTATATTTTGTATTAATAATCAGAATCTGCAAAGTAACTTAAGTTATCAAATAAATATGGTGGAGTAAAAAGTACAAAGTAGCAGAAACTGGAAATACTCAAGTAAAGTACAAGTACCTCAAAATTGTACTTCAGTAGAGTACTTGAGTAAATGTACGTAGTTGCTTTCCACCATCATTTAAAGACTGAATAAGGAAATGCAATTTTAATAGGCCAATTTAATATTTTAACTACCATTAACTTTCCCTTTGAGTTTATTAATTATTGAAATGTTTTTGAACTCTATTCTGGTGGCACACTCCAGGCTCTTCAGTACATTATTCACTGTATGTCTGGTCTCATCTATAAGCTGATGTTTGTGATGCTATTGAACTTTTGTCTTTTCACGTTCTTGTCAGGCTGGCAGAGATGGAGGCAAAGCTCTGAGTAATAACTGATGACTGAATTGAGAAGTTGGTCCTTCCATCAGGGATCCCACCCACTGTGGAGGAGCTGCAAACTGTTGTGAAGGAAAACGATGGAATTTCTGATGAGTTCAGTCTTCAGTATTTGGACTCGGAATTTGAAGATTACTTTACTCTTCATAAAAGTGACCAAATTAAACACAAAGACACCATAAAGGTTGTTCTCGCTGCCCCCATTATTCTTAACTTGTTTCCACTTGATGAAAGTTTGGGAAGTTCCTTTGGTCAACAGTCAACTGACTGTGAATCTGCATTTTGTGCGGAGTCATCTGCTGGAACGTCTTCTTCACAGGACACTATTATCCTGTCTAGGTGAAGTACCACAGTACGATGTCGGGCATGGTTAAAGTAGTTCCCCATCGTACAGTTTGAATATGAAACTGAGATGTACCTTGAAAGAGCCACTGAAGACTACAAGAAGAATGGAACACTTTTGACTACCTCAAAGGTCATGGCAGATATACTTGAGAAGCTGGCTGAAACTATATATACATATACAGCCTATCCTCCACGTGCACAGATAAGTGATGTTGCTGAGGCACTTGTCAACAAACATCCTTGTCTCAAGGAACCCGTCTCCTTCTCAGGTTTCTATGGCTGGCAACAAAGCACCAAATACAAGATGGCAAATTGTCGCACCAAACTCCGAGGCCACGGTGTTCCTGAGGTGAGGCGCAATGCACTGAAACGCAAGAACCCTGCGGACCAGAAGTCCGCAAAGACCCCCCTTTATCTGGCAGGAGACGATGAAGAAAGTCAAGAACAAAAGAGGATTCAGTTGCTTACAGAAGAAAGGAAAAGGGACAACAACAAATTGATAAAAGAAAAAATGGCCAAAATATTTGCACACAGAAGAAACAAGATCATCAACCAGTCACCCGGCAAAGAGGACATCAAGCCAGATGGCCCGCTCAATTTGAGGCACTCAGTGAGTTACAAGTGCATGCTAATTACAAATATTGCATATTTAGCTCTTAGATACAAAATGTGTGTTATGTTACTGTCAACTATTCTCTAAATCATATTTTCAAGATCAAATTCCAGAATGATGTAGTTTTTGTTGCCTTACACGGTTCTACAGTTTCTAACAGGAATCATTTGAAATAATCCTTCAAAGTGCCAACATGGAAGACTGTAGTATACCAGCCAAAACATTATATTAACAGGCTGTACAGTCAGATGATTTAACCCAGAAGGTAAACAATCAGCAGACACAGAGGTCATAAAATGATATAAAAGTGATGATCAGAATTAGGTTGCTTCTCGCTTTTAAAACTGTTGTAAGAACAACATGTAGACTTGTAACATTTGAGGCTTTAAAGCTGGTTTCATTATTTGTCTTTCAGATCCAGGATGAGTTTCACAGAATCACAACGGTGCAACTCGAATCAAAGTTCTTGTCCAAACTGGATGAATCCACCCCCAGGCTTCTGAATCTCTTCCACCCCAAGGGCAGATCCGTGGGGTTCAGGATGCAGCAGTAGAACACCAAAGGTGGTCTTGCACTCAACCATGGTTTATAGACTGCTTACACTAAAATGCTACTCTCAAAAAGTTTTTTATTGATTTGTTTAGTAAACTTTTTTGCCTTGCAGTTACAGACCCCCAGCGGTAGGGGGTGCTGCAGCCCCCTCAGCACCCCCTACTTCCAGCGTCCCTGGTTTTGCAGGCTGTCCTTCTCAAGGTATCCTTCAATGAGTATTACAGTTTTTTACTGTTGCTAAAAAACAATTTCTGAAACTAAGACCCTCTTTGTCGAAATTCTACACACAAAAAGCAAAAACATTTACACAAAATACAAAATATCTTACATCTCTTGCAAAAGCAAACACTTCATTCAAAACTAAACAAACTCTCCTAAAAATGGTATGTTTGCATCCCAGCTTTACACACAAACACCAGATAAACAGCTCTTTCTACATGCCAACTGCACACTGATGTGCTGAGTATAAACCACCATTATCTCGAGTCTTTGGTTATGTCATTTGTATCATGCTGTAAATATACACTATGAACACAAATGCAACAGAAAAACAAACAAATGTGTTTATTTTCAATACTCATATACTCATAGTATCAGACACAATGACTTTAACTGAAGATGACATGAACACAGTTACTGTGTTGTACTGTAAACAAAATACAGTATATTGCAGTTACAGTCCATCCTGTCTTCACTTGTGATGCTGATGAGGTGCTGTGGCCAGACGCACATCGATGTCCTCTCTGGCCAAACATCGGGGGAAGTACCATCTTGAGTGGCGTATCCAGCCCTGCACACCAAAGACCAAACCTGAAGCCTATTTATAGTTCAAGCTCTGATTTCTCAGTGATCTGACTGGTTAAAGGTGTTTTCACAGGTGCATTCTGGGTGCAGGTGACTGATAACTGAGTGTGGTATTTCAATGACAGCGTTTAGCAAACCACAGAGTTTTAGTTTTGAATGATGCGTCTGATGTAGATAACTGTGTGTAGTTATTTGCAAAAGTGTGTTTTAGAATTTTAAACTTAAAGCAGACAGTGTGCTCACGGCTTACACCTGGTCAACAGATACATGAGTTAGTGGTTTCAGTCATTGTGCCACAAGCACCAGTTTTTGTGTCTTGGCAATTGCAAAAAAACTGAATGTTTGCTGCCGATTTGCTGGATTATCATTTGCTTACAGTTTTTTGCAATTGCCAAACACAGCTACAGTCATACTGTAGAGACTGTCTTCCTCTGGAGTAGTGGGCCTTTGTGGGTAACGTGTGGAGGACATTGAATTGAAGACCATATTAGGCCTGTGAATATTCTCATTCATCCAGGTCATAATTATCTCAAGGAAATTGAATCGAACCGAACCGATCAGCCAGGTTACTGAATGATTCTATAAATACAATATAGGAACAGTGCCAGGCAGCGATATTTAGACATTTTTTAAGCTTATTGTTTTAGACACGCTGGGGAAACCCTGATCTGCAGTGTCATTACCATATCGCCAACATACCATCATGTAACTTCTAAAGCCTTATCTGGGTTTTCCCTGTTTTATTTCTTCAGACTTCTTTACGAGATGAGCCTGGAGGAGCACAGGGAGCTCACTGCCAATCTACTTGAGAGGCAGCCAGGACTACTTTTGATGCCCTGATGATGCACCAGCGCAGGCATGGTGCCCCACCTTTTGCCGGAGTGCCAGGGGTACCGTTGTGTACTTGTGGTAACTGTAGGGACATGCCTACAGACCCGGAGAGTAAACGCTGTGGCCCGGAGCCAGCCCGCTGTGTGAGCCTACTACCACACTTTTCCCAGTACTGCCTTCAAGAAGGTTTTATACTCAGTCACAGGCAGAACCTTACACATTACAGCATTAGGCCAAGTTAGGGAGCCTGGGGATGATAACCGGGAGTACCATTATGCAGCATATAGACATTTTATCTGTTGGCAACACGGTTCTTTAGGCCAGGGAAACTGACTTGTCATCCCCAGCTGCTGTGTTTGGATGGACAAGTTCCCTGATCCTCAAGGACAGTACACTGGTTTCACAGCTGGTCTCTGAGTTTCCTTCCAGGCCATCTGGCATGTTCATACGGTACCACAAGTACTCACACACCTGTGTATTCATCATCAAGGCATCAAACCTATTGCTATTCATTTGTTCCATTTTTGATATTATTATAATAATAATTATTATTATTATAATACTTGTTCTAAATAATTTCTATATTTATATTCAATTTAAATATAATTACATTTGTTGTTCATATATTCATAGTTTATTATTTGTATTTGTGCCATTGAAATTCCAAGTGTAATAAAAGATGATCATCAGATGTACGTGCTGTATTTATTGCAATGATATACATATAAACATGTACATGTACAGGGGACAGCTGTACTTCACAAGTTTGAACCAAAAAATGAATGTAAAAGACGACACTGACAATATTGACACAGCTTATTGTGTCTTCATCAGAGTCGACTCGGATGCTGACTGCACATTCGTTTGTTTGAACACTAAAAGCTGTGAGATGATCGCTGTGCTCCAGCTCTTTATTTCTCTGGTCCTGCCTGAGAAGCTCCTTGATTCAGATACTTACTGTTGGAAGAAGCTGGTGAACTCTTATCTGGATCATCACTGTTAAAGACAGTGCCGTTTCACAGTTAATATGCTATTTTGTAGTTTTTATACAGTTTTGTGAAAGTAATGCTATTTCACTTCTGAGTTACAGGATAAACCAATATGCTACAATAAAGGCAAACAAATGTGTGTCACTTACCCAGACCTCTCCTGATGTGGTGCAGGTATGGGGGGCACCAAACCGAGCCTGCTGGGGTCATCCGGTCGACGGCTCCCCGCTCCACTTGTCATTCTTCTCTTCACAATCCTTGCTTGAAACTCAGAGATATCTGTGGTTTTTTTCTGATTTCAGGTGGTACACACTATCTCCTGGTGTTTTTCTTGTACAGCCTTCTGAAACTGTAATTACACAGATTTCAACCATTCAGTGTCAGTTATTCATCATAACAACTGAGTGCACATGTAAGTAAATAAATAAATAAACAAATAAATAATCACTTGCTTACAAAACACTGACTGTAAACAAACTGTAACAACTGGTACACCAGGAAGAGGACTCAGACACAGAAGGAATTGTGAGTAAAAAACAGTCTTTACTTGAGGCAGGCAAGGATTGGTACACAGGTGAGCCGTCAGACCAGGCAAACAAATCCAGCAAAGGGCAGGCGAAGGCGATGTCAGGAGAAGGTAAGTCAAAAACCCAAAAACCAAAAACGTAGAACACAAGGAGGAATGCTGAAACGCTTGACACGAGGACAAAGACGAAGTGGCACAGGGAGAGGGGAGCACACAGACTAAATACACCAGGTCAGTAGTTAACCAGGGACAGACGAAACTAATCAGGGCGGGGCAGGTGATCAGGCTGGTGGGAAACACAGGGGCAGGAAGTGAAGTGTCTGAAACGAGAGGAGAGGTAAGTACTACAAAATAAAACAGGAAATGTGCAAACATAAAACATGAAACAAGACAAGACTAACGAAGAGGACGAGACGTCACACAAATGTGTGTGCCAGTACTGGAAATGGGAATATTTCAGGTGTAAAACATACATCTCTTTGCCTTCAGCTGTTTTCATTGTTGGTCGGTTCTGGTGGAAATTATAGTCCAGAGCAGCAGGCAGAACTCTGGCCTCTGGCTTCTAAGTCTGCAGTTGATCTGATTGAACTAAAAAAACATCATTTTGCAGTAATCACAAGTAGTCATATAAAACGTACATCTGTGTGAAACATGCTGCCACACTTTACCTGAAGTGCAGATATTGATGTACATCCTGCTGCCAACACTTATTGAACATGATGTCCACTAAAGCTTTGTGCTCTGGATCCACTTTCCACGTGCCCATGTTGGCAGCTTCCCATAGTCCAGGTGTGAATGTCACAGACATGGTGAACGATGCCCACCCACAGTGTCTGTGAAAAATAAAACGGCACTATAAAAATTTCCTTCATATGGAAATGAATAAACTTACTAAGAGAAAAAAATAAATTATGTGCTTCCAAGAAAATGTTCAGTTGTGCGAGCTGTCTCACAACACAACATTAAATGATCCAGCAGACAGCAGGAAACTTCGTCGTCACTGAAAACCTTTGTTCCTCATCAGCGATTTCAGTTTGGGAAAGGCCCCATCGATGAGTGAGCTTGTTTTCTGCCGTCGCCTGTCCCAGTTTCATTTTGCTTCTTCATGTTTTCACTTCTTTGGTGACGAGGATTCATGCTCCGTTGCTTTTTCTTGTGCTACATAATAAGAAGGCCTGTGATCCTCCATTTGTCAGAATATGGGTTCTCAAGCTTCTCACAACACAAAATGGTGAGCCAGCAGCAACCACTTATTCCTCTTCTTTGTCTTCCAACCGCAAAGCAGCGACACTCCACATGAAAGGCCCTCTCTAGAGCCAGTTTGTCCGTTCTGGGCTACTGTAGAAACATGGCGGACTCTGTGGAAGAGGACCCGCTCCCAATGTAGATATGAAGGACTCATTCAAAGCTAACGAAAACACAACGATTCTCAGTTTCAGGTGATTAAACACGAATGAAAACATAATTATGAATACTAAGCCGCGTTGCCATTAAGCACTTTGGTGTAGTACCTTTAGTATAGTATTGTAATAAATCTGAGTTCAAGATAGAAACCAGAATTCATTCAAAGTAAATGTCAGAGACCTCAGAATAACAAACACCAGACAACAGCGTATCAGACAAACAACANGATCATCAAATGTAAGTTGAAGGGTCTTGAATATTTGTCTTTTGTGATTGTAATTCTATGTTAAATGTATGTATCTTTGTACCTTGTCCCAAAGCTTGTCTTTTTTGTGGTGTTGCAAACAGAGCTGCTGTGACGCAAGAAAAATTTCAGACTTGATCTGGCAATAAAGTACTATCATCATCATCATCATCATGGTTACTGGGTGTATTGACCCTTTAAAGGTATTTCAACGGCTAAAAAGTAGTAGGTGAGCTATAATCTTTAAAATATCGTTCGGTCGTAGTAGGAGCTGCAATCACTTTTTGGCAAGTGGAAAACTGCATCTAACTGGTTGTACTGTCACCAGAAAGATATTGTTATAAATCTGGGTTTCAAGATAGAAACCAGAATTCATTCAAAGTAAATGTCAGAGACCTCAGAATAACAAACACCAGACAACAGCGTATCAGACAAACAACAATCTTTATTAGGTTAACACAAATAAGAAGGGGGGTTCAGGAATTTAACTAGACGGGGGGAGTTACGCCACTTTAAGGGGAGTCAAGTTTGGCCACACTATAAAAATACACACCACCATCCAGGGATGCAAAACACACACTAAGGTTAAGGGCACATCACTACAAACTTCAGGAAACGCCTGGGAGCCCACCACACTGCACACAGTGGAGTCACACTTCTACTTTAAAAGGGTGGAGCCAAATCAAAGCCTCCCCCGTACGGGACCCCTCTCAACCCCACCCAGCTTCTCTCCTGCCCCCACAATAATAAAATACACAATACATACAGATAAAAATGTATACTAAACTTGCGTGGTCCCCCCCCGGGGTCTGAGCTTGTGGCACCGTCCAACTCCCCGGGGCAGCACAGTTTCGTCGGATGGCGCAGGAGGTGAGCAGACAGAGGGACGCCACCAGCGGCGTGCCGGAGGCGGCAGCGAGGTTGGAGAGCGGCGGCAACGGCTTGCACTCCTAAAGCCCGGCACTAACTAAAGGAGGCAGCGGACCTCCCCTCCTAACACAGGAACTCCTCACCCCCTATCACACCTGTCTTCGTCGCCGGCTGCCCTACAAAGCTGCGAACGACACCCTCCCGTTCCCGCATGAACGCAGCCACACCGCACAGGATCTCGCTCCCCGGACCTACACACACACAATGGCCGGCTCTTCCCTTCCCTCTTTTCCAGAGTCCCGCAGGCTGCGCAATCAGTCACACCTGCTGTTCAGTCACACCTGATACTCATCAGTTCATCACTTTAGTCCAATCGAGGCATCTTCACCCATTCACATCACAATATTTCAAAAGGGAAAAGCTAGTAGTTAAGGTATAATCTTTAAAATATAACCCCCATGAATGAAATCAAATCATTTTGAGGCAGAAAACACCTTTAAATCACATAGTAGGAGCTGTAAATAATTTTTGGTAAGTGGAAAACTACATGTTTCTGGTTGTATTTTTCCTTTAAAAGGTATTTCAACAGTTAAAAGCTACGAGGCGATCAACCCAAATGAATGAAATCAAGACATATTGATGCAGAAAACACCTGTCTGTCATATAGTAGGAGCTGTAAACACTTTTTGGCATGTGGAAAACTGCATGTTACTGGTTGTATAGTTCCTTTGAAGGTATCTAAACAGGTAAAAGGTACTACGTGACCGATAATCTTTCCAATATAACCCCCATGAATCAAATCAAGTCATTTTGAGGCAGAAAACACCT
>NTHP01000770.1:40744-52859 GCA_003416845.1 Oplegnathus fasciatus
TAGTATAGTATACAATACCTTTGGTATAGTATATAGTACCTTTAGTATAGTATATAGTACCTTTAGTATAGTATACAGTACCTTTGGTATAGTATATAGTACCTTTAGTATAGTGTATAGTACCCTTGGTAGAGTATATAGTACCTTTGGTATTATATGGACAACAGGAGGATCAAGGCCCACAACAGTCGGAGCGGTGTAAATCAAAAAAGCTGGAGATGCGACCCATTGTGTACTGCTATTTACGTTTTATTATTTGTATTTGTTATTGTGTATAGTGTTGTAGTAGTTGGTGTATTTAACACGCGATTTGTGTAACATTTCTGTTGAAGAATCAACTTCTACAAGCGACAACGACACAGGCACAGTGAGGATCCAACCACCCCTGCCTCCAGTGATGTAGTCATTTCGGATGCGCCAAGTTTTCCGGCACCAGCAGCGTCATCAACACCAGCACCAGCAGCGTCGTCAGCACCAGCAGCGTCATCGACACCAGCAGCGTCATCAACACCGGCACCAGCAGCGTCGTCGACACCAGCAGCGTTGTCAACACTGGCACCAGCAGCGTCATCGACATCAGCACCAGCAGCGTCATCGACACCAGCACCAGCAGCGTCATCGACGCTGGCACCAGCAGCATCATCAACACCAGCAGCGTCATCGACACCAGCACCAGCAGCGTCGTCGGCACCAGCAGCGTCATCGACACCAGCAGCGTCATCAACACCAGCAGTGTCGTCGGCACCAGCAGCGTCATCGACACCAGCACCAGCAATGTCGTCAACACCGGTCATTACATTCATTTGACTGTCCTGGGAGAAATGCAGGCGTCAGAGGAGAGGCAGCTGGAGCGGCTGGAGCGGAGGCAGGAGCAGCGTGATCGGAACCTCCAGATCATGATGGAGGAAGCTCGGGAAGCAAGGCACCAGGAAGCTGGCTTGAGCAGGGAGTACGTGCAGCAAACAACAGCTTTCAGTTGAGCCTTTCTGGGTACCCTGAGTCAGCTTGTACAGGCACTGAGTCACTGGGTGTGACCCTGTACCTCCATCCAGTGACTAAATTCTTTACAACTCGGAAAGAATTTGTTACAGACATCGCACTTTGTTACACACAACAACAGCACATTGTGCTCATGCTGTGTGTTGCACTCCTGTTTGTGTTACATTTAAATTTTATTTATCTATGTATTTTGCTGTGTTGCACTGATTGCATTTGCACATTTGTCAAATAAAGTATTTTGTTATACCACATGCGTTTCTGTTTTACTCTATGGAACCTTTTTATAAGAAGAGCCAGAAAGTCAGTGTAAAAAAAAAAAGATTTATTTGTGTTCATTACAATTGCAAGGCATTACAAAGGTTAAAGTATTAACTGTTCAAGTAGCGCATCAGACCCTCTCGTACATCCCTGCCCTCCTCCTCTGCACCAGTGCCACCACAGGTTCTGCTGCTGGTGCTGCTGCTACAGGTGCGTCCCATTCATTCTGGTAGTCCTCTCCATGACTTTCACAAAGGTTGTGCAGAGCACAGCACGTCACCACCATAGATTTTACCAGATTGATATCACTGTCATTCCTTTTCATAAGGCAATGCTACCTGCCCTTTAGTCTACCAAAGGCATTTTCAACCACCACCCGAGCCCCGCACACTTTCTTGTTGTGCATCTGTTGTTCTGCTGTCAGCCACCCGTTGTCAGAGAATGGTTTCAGAAGCCAATTCTGCAAATTATAGGCAGAGTCTCGCAGGATGTAATAGCCAGCATTCACCCCACCAATGTTCCTAGTGTAAGCTGGGAAAAGGCTGCCACGGTCGACTAACTCCCACAATGTGGACAGTCTTAGAACTTGAGCATCGTGCAAACTCCCAGCCATTCCTGAATATACACTCCAGAACAGTCCCTTTCCATCTACAACTCCTTGAAGAATGATGGAATGCCAGCCTTTACAGTTGAAGTAGTTGCAGTGGTACTCCTACGGTGCCAAAAGTGGGTATGTGTGACCCATCAGTGGCACCAATACACTGCAGAAGCCCCCACCTGTTCTCAATGTAGGCCGCCATTTCTTCAAACTTCTCCCAGTCTGGAAAACGAATCTGTTCTGGAACCAACAATGTGCTTTCAGCATCGCAGAACTCTCGCACACACTGACACACAGTTGTTTTGCTGACACCAAAAAGATGGCCAATACTTCTGTATTCTGCGTTGGTCGCAAGCTTCCATAGTGCGATGGCTACTCTTTTCTTTAGAGGGACACACTCACGGACGTTTGTGTCCTGTTTCTCCATCGCTGGATGCAGCTTGTAACAAAGATACAGAAATGTTTCTTTGAACATTCTGAAATTCTGCACCCACTGTGTGCTTGTGAATGCGGGAACAATCACATCCCACCACTCATTGGCTCGGTTGGAAGCCCAAACTGTTGGTCTGTGGCAGCGATTTTGCAACAAATGAATTATCTGAAAAACACATACACAGCACACGTATTTTAATACACAACAGCGGTAGCCAGCTAAAGTACATTAAGTGAAATACATTGTAACAAGGGACATAATACAGCCTAGATTAGCTTACCCTCTTGCGCCGTGCTTTTTGTTTTTCCAACGGAAGGTCAGAGGCGTTCTCCTCGTCTGTGCTCTGAAGTAGCATTTCCCAAACTCTCTTGTTTTTTTTCGTAGTATTTTTCCTTGCTGCCTGCAACCTTTTCTGAAACAAAGCTTGTCTCCTTGATGTAAAAAAACTGCCACATGCCGAGAAGAAAGAACACAAAACATTCGATGTCCTCCATTGTGTTCCTTTGTCTACTAGGCTGCTGCTTCTGCTTCTTCTTCTCCTTCGGGGCCTTTGTTTACTGTTTACTGTGTCGCATTATATATGACGTCACGCTACTTAGTTGTGGATGGTACCAAAAGAACCGCTCCATAGCGTACCCTTTTTTCGTCACCCGTCTCTTGAGGTACCTAGCACACTGACCCGGTACTAAAAGGTGAAGCTAGAAACACTGCAGTCCGCTGATTGGTCTGCAGAATCTTCACTCTACCTTCGGTGCAGAGGTGTACTGCTGCCGGGGCGAGGTGAGCAGGCGACCAAAAAAAAAGTACTCTTTGTTTTTTCCGGCAGCGTAGTCACCGACTTTCCTTTGCTGATAATTTATGCGTTGATTTATGCTACGCTACGCTGCTGCTATGTTCACTGCTGCAGTCTGGACTGCTCACATGTGCCACCTGGTGGTTGTTGGTACGCACTGCAGCTAGTGCTGAAATCAGCTGGAAAAAATTAAAGTCCCTCTCCCTTCTGCCACCACGGGGCAGCAGTCGCGTCAGTTGAAAGGAGTGACATGTGTACCTGTACATTTAGGCTTAGGAAAGATTTCCGACGGACATGGTCTGCCTCCACAGGTCCAGATGGGGCCTGGATACGCACATGGTTACAGTCTGTTGCACCTATAGCATTGGGGAGGCCTGAAGGAGAGGATTAAGTTAATCCAGAGGCTTGTCAGCCTGTAGGCTGTAGGCAGTTATTTTAACTGTCACAGACCTGCAATGGAATAAAACGTCTCCTTGATTCTTTGTGTTTCAAGATGATGAAAGTGATGGAAATATTCAGGTACTGCTTTAGAGCAAGGTATACCCTTCTTATTCTTACAAGAGTGTCCCACATGCAAAGAAACGCAGAGCTATGCAGGCAGACTGAACAGTGGTCAAGGCTTGGCTGCGGCGAGTGTGCAGGTAAACTATGCTGTGCCTGCTGAACCTGTACCTCTCCCACAGATGCTCACCAGGGAAGCCCAGTGGATTACTTCTGTCTCTGAAGAGCCTTGGGGCTGGTGGTGTAAACGCTCTGTGAAGAATCTGAGCACCTTCATCCACAGGGTTGTTGAGGAATAGACATCGTAGTTGGTTGTAACTGGTCTTGAGATGCACAGCTTATAAAGCCGGGGCCCGTGTCGTATAACCTTTCGGCTTTTGAAGACAGTGAACGTGGTAAGATGTGATTTTCTTAACTTGTTTATTTTTATTAATATGTTCTTTGGAACTAAAGTAAACATGTAAATTCTTGCTTGGTCACATTGTGAGAAAAAGGTTACTAAACTTATGTGTCCGAGTGAAAAGACACGAGACGGAACTGTCTCAGGATTCTGTTTCTGCCTGTTGGAAAATCTTTGAAACACAGCTAAACTAAGCTCGACAGTTAGCCCGCTACAGAGCAGCTAGTTCAGCGGTATAAGTTACCGTGGTTACTGAGCAGGGAATCCTATAAGCCACAGTAATGGAACTCTCACTTAGATTAGAGATTTATCAAAATAAGGCAGGATTTTACTTTATCTGCCTTGATGGAATAAAACTGTGGAGTGTTTTTGTGCACTCCACAGTTTTATTCACAAACAGGATTCAGGAAAATGAGTAAAAAGTAAGAAATCTGTAAAATATGACTCAGCACAATAAGCAGCGATGAAGGAAGAAAAACCACAAAACAATAAGATTAAAAAATTAAAAAGAAAATGAGTGAAACGACCCTTTACAGGTGAGCTGCAGGTCATGTTGTTACACCTGTGTGTGTGTGTGTGTGTGTTGTGAAACTTCCAGTGAAGCTCAGAGAAATATAGAAAGTGACGACACAGCGTTCCTTTGGGCTGATGAGGCCTGTTGTATCCTGCGATGGAAAACTTTCCGCTCCGCCCACAAATGCTTTCATCCTCACAGGAGAAAAAAAGAGTTTCTGAGCTGCAGACGTGGGATGAAAGTTTGTGCTGCAGGATGTAAAGTTGTGTTCTCATTATATTCGCACCATAAACACAACAAGAAGCAACATGATCATTGCTGTCTTTAAACTATCTTTTATTTAATGATCAGAAAGTAAGATTTCACATGAAGGGACCTCTCCACCGCCTCACACTCTGTCACAAAGGTGAATCAGTGGCTTTTATTTAGCAATTCCAGTATTGCAATGCAGACCTCATACATATTACATGACAGAGGAACATCTGCTCATAAACGTTCCACCTCCAGGAGAAGTTCCTCTGTGTGTCTCTGGCTACAACATTTGTCCTTTTACAGAATATATATTTAAAAAGCATGGACTCATATCTGCTCTGTGAAAATGGGAATCAGCTCTTCTTCTTACATGTAGTTTTGACTTCAGTATGTAAACATGTGAAACAGGTTGTAAACACACAGAGGTTTGGTGGAGGCTGAGTGAGAAAACAGGTCATTCATTTGGATCGACGAGGTCAATGAATGGATTTTGTGTGAAATCAGTGAAAAGTGATCTTCAGTTCAGTCACATTGACTTCAGCTGCCTGTGTGAAGAAAAATGTGAGTCAGTCAAATACTGTTAAACAGTAAACAATAATAAACAAACAACATTTTTTACAGTTTGCAGATGTATCAGTTGTTTTAACATTTTAACATTCAAACTACTAAAAAACAAATTCTTCGAACAGTTCAGCTTGATGCTTGTTTATTTCATTCAAGGAACGAGGAGGGAAGGACTGAAGGAAGGAAAGGAAGAACTAGGGAAGGAAATCATGTATTTTGAGTAAAGTAGGATGTTTCTGTGACATTTTCTAACTCGAAACAAATGAAAGGGTTAATTTAAGGCCAGTGAAGGGTTAATGATGGACTCTGATTTCAATCTGTCTGACTGTAAGTGTGTGTGAGTGTGATCCACTGGTTTCCTTTAGATCTCATTAGTCATTGCATCAGAGTGATGAAACATGGAGTTAGACAGAAATCTGAATAATGATCTCTGATCATTTCCAGTGATGAAATATTTTCTAATGATATAATACGAAAATATATTTCTTCAAATTCTTCCCTGAGACGTTCTGATCAGCTGATCTTTGTTCCCTCTGCTTCTTTTTAAAAACACTCGTTTCTTTTGTTTTCCACAAGTCAAATAAGAGAGTGAATCTGCTCAGTATGTCCCAATATGTCCCAATATGTCTCAATATGTCTCAATATGTCTCAATATGTCTCAGTATGTCCCAATATGTCCCAATATGTCCCAATATGTCTCAATATGTCTCAATATGTCTCAATATGTCCCAATATGTCCCAATATGTCCCAATATGTCCCAATATGTCTCAATATGTCTCAATATGTCCCAATATGTCTCAGTATGTCTCAGTATGTCTCAGTATGTCTCTATTAAAACAAGAAGAAAAGGGAGACGAGACAGCTGCCCCCCCCCACACATGAATGTGATTAGATGATCATGATGTCACTGATCACTTTGCTATATATTCAGTATACAGTATATATACAGTATATATGTATGTATATATACTGTATATATACACAGTATATATGTGTATATATACTGTATATATACAGTATATATGTATGTATATATACTGTATAGATACACAGTATATATGTGTATGTATACTGTATATATACACAGTATATATGTGTATGTATGTATACTGTATATATACAGTATATATGTGCATGTATATATACTGTATATATACACAGTATATATGTGTATGTATACTGTATATATACAGAGTATATATGTGTTATATATACAGTATATATGTGTATTATACTGTATATATACACAGTATATATGTGTATGTATGTATACTGTATATATACAGTATATATGTGTATGTATATATACTGTATATACACAGTATATGTGTGTATGTATATAAACAGTATATATACACAGTATATATGTGTATGTATATATACTGTATATATACAGTATATATGTGTATGTATATATACTGTATATACACAGTATATATGTGTATGTATATATACAGTATATATACACAGTATATATGTGTATGTATATATACTGTATATACACAGTATATATGTGTATGTATATAAACAGTATATATACACAGTATATATGTGTATGTATATATACAGTATATATACACAGTATATATNACAGTATATATACACAGTATATATGTGTATGTATATAAACAGTATATATACACAGTATATATGTGTATGTATATAGACCTGTAGGTGTTTGAAACATGTTGAAAATAAAATAAAGACTTTTCGTAGAAACTAATTCAAACTCAATAAAAATGAGAGTTTGTTTGTGACGACGTTCGATGACGTGTTTTCATGGCGTCTGTCCTCAGGTGGGACCTGTTCAGTTGTGATTTAGTGTTTGTGTGTTTTCTTGCATCAGTGTGTTGTTTTGTGTCCGGTTTGTCCTCAGCAGTGTCTGGACCCCCTTCAAAACCAGGTTCATCCTGATACAATGAATTTATCTATTAGTGACTCAATCAGGGTGATGAAACGTGGAGTTAAACAGAAATCTGAATAGTGATGGTGATGATGAAGGTGTGGATTCCTACCAGAAAGTCATGTGATGAAAGGTTGGGAGGGCACACCTTCAGACTGACTGAGTCAGCGTCCTCTGAGCGCTCCTGGAAACTCAATCTGCAGAAAAACTGATGTCAAACCTTCTGAGAACTGAGGCTTCTCAGAACAGACTTTGATTCAGGATGGACGGAGGATAAATATCTGCAGCATGAAGGCTGCACATCAGAGCCTCAGCAGGACAGAGGAGAGTCTCATCAGGACCCAGACCAGAGTCCAGACTGAAGTCAAGAGGATGACGAGTGAGTTTTTACCTTCTTCTTCTTCTTCTTCTTCTTCTTCAGCTGCAGGACGTTTCAGCTCTTGTGGTTGGAGATATTTGTCTTAATTTGGGGTTCTGAGCAGTTTTAGAGGAGTTTATGTTCTACAGTTAAAAAGCTGATTCTCACAATATTTGAGTCTGAATATGTTTTAGTGAGGAGATGAGAGGAGGGAAATAATTAACATTTAAATGACAAAACCAGATAAACAAGTAAAAGCTTTACAAGTTTGTAATTCCACAATACTTCTCATGACGTCTCCTGGAAACAAAAGTAATTTGGTTTTAATTAGAAAAAAAATCGAGACAAAGTTGTGAGTTTAATTGTGTTTGTTGCGTTTAGTTTATCAACATATATGTCAGAAGCAGAAAATATAATCCAACAGTTAACTGTCAAATAAAGACGAAGATAAAAAGTGTGATGTGAAGTGTGATGGTCTGCACTTCAGACAGGTTCGTCTGATGCTCCTGTAATATCTGTAACAGAACATACTGCAGAATATTTTATAGTTTTATTTCTGAAACGGGTGCGTTGTAATATTTTTCATATAAACAAACATCATAACAAGTCACACAGCCGACAGTAAACGTGCTAACAGGTTAGCTCGTTAGCTGTAGAGCTAATGCGAGTCTACCTGTAGCTATGTTACCTGAAATAAAACCTTCTTGTTGCAGAGCATTGTGGGTACCTGTTCTTCCTGTTTCTGGTGTTGTGGGCGGAGCTTGCAGCAGGTATGGTGTTACCAACAGCCACAAAAGACACAACAAACCCCGAGATGCAGAGCATCATTGAGGACCTGCAGAAAGCGCTGAAGAACTACAGCAGCATCCTCAAAAACTCGGTGAGACTGAACGCTCTGCAGGTTTCACACCAGACTCCCTTCAAAAAAACATGTATTTTAACAGACATGTTTCAGTACAGACGGTTTAACTCTGACTGAAAGAGTTCATCAGTGGTGGCCATGTTGGAGGTCAGGTGCTCTTGTGTTTTAATAAGTCTTGTTTGTGTCTTTGTTTTGGGTGAAGAGCTACTTCAAGGATCTGCCGGCCCAGCCCTGCACAGAGACCGCTGCTCACCTGGAACAGGTACACCTCATACTGCACATGTGCACCATCTGATCTTTTTAAAGTGCTGCTAGCGCCCCCAACAAGCAGCAGTGTTCATTACACTAAACTGTACATTTTGTCCTGATGGTGGCGCTGCAGCAGAAATGATACAAAAACAATCATTTTAAAGAGGAAAAAAGTCCCATCCGTGTGTAAGATGTGGTGTAGAAAATCCACTTCCAGGCACTTGTGGATGGTTAAAAATAAAAAAACCTTTAATACATATGGGCGACTGCATTATAAAAACATGCCAACACTCACAACAAAGTTGTGTTCATTAGGTCAGCTGGTTAAAATTGTGTGTTTTTTGAATGTGGTTTGGTGCAGAGCTCCACAGTGGCCCTCAAACTGTCTGAGTATCAGGAGTGTGCAAAGCAGCTCGGAGCTTTATGTCCTGACACCAGCGTTCTGTGTGAAGTCATCAAGCTGAACAATGACCTGCTGCAACACCTGGTGAGTCTCTGCGCTCTGATTGGCTCATTTAAACAGAGAGTCAGGTTCACCTGGATGTCAGGGTTCAGGGATTAAAACAGACAGAAGAAGAAAGAGATGAAAAAGGAAAGAAGGAACAAAGAAAGGAAGAAAGGACAACAAACAAAAGGGGTACAAGGTGCAAAGACAGGAAGGAAGAGAGGAGGGAGTAGAAAAACAAAATTAAAGGCATTAAAGGTAAAAGGAGGGATGACAGAAGGAAGTAGAGAACGAAGGAAGCAAACCTAAAGCAAAACAGGATGAAAAAGGAAGATAGAAAGAAAAAAGTAAAAGAGAGGGAGGAAGGAAGAAAGACAAAAAGGATAAAAGAGAAGGAAGTAAGAGTAATGTAGAAGGTGAAGAAGGGAAGATGAGAAGGAAACAAAGGAAAGAGAGAAAAATGTCCTCTCAGTGTTCCTGAATGTGTGTGTGTGTGTGTGTGTGTGTTTTCAGAATGGGTCGTACGAGGACTCTGCGAGGTGCCCCCCCTCCTCCACCAGCCCCTCAGCTCCATCAGACTTTGACTTCATGTGTAAATCCCTCCAGTGTGTTCACTGCTGGAGCCAGCAGGTGGCAGCACTGCGCAGATAACACACACACACACACACACACACACTGAGGACATTACACTGATCTACATTCACTCCTGCAGACTGACGGTCGTCTCACATTCATCAAAACCAAGTCCTGAAATTCAGAGTTTTACTTTGTGAGGTCCAAAACTCTGAACAGATTTGTGTCCCCACAACGTGGTTTAAACCGGAGGTTTTCAGACTGGGGGGGGGTATAAATGTAAACTAACAGAGTAAAAACGTGTCTGTAAAGAGACTCAGCAGCGACCTGCAGCTGACCCCACAACAGACCATGTGATGAACCTTTACGGGGTCTCGCTCTGACGGCTTTAATGTTTCTGTCGTCATGGCCGATATGTTGCTGTTAGCATGTTAGCATCTGTCAGATTAGCAACAACATTTTAACTTTGTCAGACTTTGAAAACTTCTGATTTGAACAAACACACATTTCTCTGCAGTTTTACATAATGAAATAATTCAAATCCTTTTCAGCCGACTGATTTGAATTTTATCCAGTAAAACTTTTATTATTCTCACTTCAGTGTGCACGTCCAGCACAAAACTTATATATACTTATATATATATATATATATATATATATATATATATATATATATATAATACAAAATATAAGATGAATAATAAAATAATACACATCTGACCATCAGAGAGGAGCAGAACCTCTCCACATGAACACATTAGATAAATGGTTTAACTATAAAGAACCTGGACATTCAGTTGTTTTACAGCTTCTTCAAATAGATTAGTTTTGGTTTCTTTGTAGATTAAAATATATTTTCAATAAAAATGTAGTTCTCATGAAGGAAAAATCTCACATCCACAAATTTAGATGTTGAAAAATATCTTTTTTTACCTAAATGGAGCATAAAGTCACAATGTTATATATTTGTATCATATTTCACATTTTTACCAGAATGTATCTTTGACTGATTTTCTGTCTCTGTCTCATTTTATATTTATTTATGTTTTATCTCTTTTATTTTATTCTAATGTCTTTATTTGTGATGTTTATTTATGACTTATTCGTTCTGATGTAAATATGTGTGTGAACACAGGAGGGCACTGCTGATGTAGTTTTCACTGTATTAATGTAAACACACACACACACACACACACACACACACCGACTGTGGTGAAGTCCAACATTTGACCAACTTCACTTTTTCACTAAATGTTTTTCAATATATTTATATTTCATGTATTTTAACCTTTAAATTGTTTTCTTGTAAGATAATTTTTAAATAAAGTTTTGAATAAAAAAATGTCAAAGAAAAAAGTCTGTGAGACGCTTCATTAAACCGTCGGTGTCACAGCTGCAGGTCCTGAGGACACCTGAGGCTGGCGGGTCCAGTCTCTGCTGGTTTTCACTCAACTTGTTGTCAGCAGCAGAAATCAGACAATAAAGCAGCTCAGTCAGACAGAGAATTAAAACATCAGATTTGGATCCAGATTCTGGTCCAGGACCTTGTTCTCAGTGCTGCCTCCAGGCAGGCCACAGCCAGACAAACAGACGGGGGACAAATTAAAGGAAAAACCTGAATAAATGAGTGGAGAAACATAATGAATGCAGATCTGGTGGCTCTGTTATGCTGTGGGGGGCATTTTGCTGGCATGGTTTGGGTCCACTTGTCCCCTTAGAGGGAAGGGTCACTGCAGATCAATACAAAGTAGTTCTGAGTGATCACCTTTATCCTATGATGAAACATCTCTATCCTGATGGGAGTGGTCTCTTCCAGGATGACAGTGCCCCCATCCACAGGGCACGAGGGGTCACTGAATGGTTTGATGAGTATGAAAATGATGTGAATCATATGCTATGGCCTTCACAGTCACCACATCTCAACCCAGTTGAACACCTATGGGAGGTTTTGGAGCGACGTGTTAGACAGCGCTCTCCACCACCATCATCAAAACACCAAATGAGGGAATATCTTTTGGAAGAATGGTGTTCATCCCTCCAGGAGAGTTCAGAGACTTGGAGAATCAATGCCAAGGAGCACTGAAGCTGTTCTGGAGGNAGGATGCAAACGATTCCACGTGTTTCTAAACGCACCTTTGATATCTCACAAACAAGACAGGAAAATCTTTATTATTTTAGAAAACGTGCGGACATGCGGACTGGAGGAGCCGGGGATCGAATCGCCGATCTTCTGATAAGTGGACTACCTGCTCTTGAGCCAGAGCCGCCACCGCATCATCATATAGGGTGATGATGATATACAATGATGATGATATACGATGATGATGATATATGATGATGATGGTGATGATATACGATGATGATGATATATGATGATGATGGTGATGATATACGATGATGATGATATATGAT
>NTHP01000770.1:117333-129089 GCA_003416845.1 Oplegnathus fasciatus
TTACAGTGTGTCGAGGTCTCACACACACACACACACACACACACACACGTGTGAGGTCAGACATGATGTCATGGTCGTGGTTTGGCGTGACGGGCTAATCCTGCATCACCTGGTATACACACACACACACACACACACACAGTGTTTCCGTGGTAACCTCTGCTCACCATGACTCAGTTTGTTCTCACAGAGTTTATTTAAATTTCCATGAAGGATGTTTCCTCACTGTCTGTCTGTCTGTCTGTCTGTTAAACTGTCTGTCTGTCTGTCTGTCTGTCTGTCTGTCTGTTAAACTGTCTGTCTGTCTGTCTGTTAAACTGTCTGTCTGTCTGTCTGTCTGTTAAACTGTCTGTCTGTGTGTCTGTTAAACTGTCTGTCTGTCTGTCTGTCTGTTAAACTGTCTGTCTGTCTGCCTGTTAAACTGTCTGTCTGTCTGTCTGTTAAACTGTCTGTCTGCCTGTTAAACTGTCTGTCTGTCTGTCTGCCTGTTAAACTGTCTGTCTGTCTGTCTGTCTGTCTGTTAAACTGTCTGTCTGACCTGTCTGTTAAACTGTCTGTCTGTCTGTCTGTCTGTCTGACCTGTCTGTCTGTTAAACTGTCTGTCTGTCTGTCTGTCTGTTAAACTGTCTGTCTGACCTGTCTGTGTGTCTCTGACCTGTCTGTCTGTCAACATACATTTGTTTTGGGATTAAGCTCCATATTTAATTGTATTCAGTCTAACTTTATTAAATCGTATCTCCTTTTTGATGGTTACAGTTTGTATTCTCTGTTCATGGTTTGGGTCAGAGACAATGTTGTTGGCCAGCCTGAATATGTTCTTATGGTGGGCTGATTCATAGAGGGGGGTTCTCAAGGGGTTGGCCTACAATCTTTGAGCAGATTTTCATTTGGTGGAGCAGTTTTGACTTTAAAGTAGTGGACAGACACATGTACCACGTTGTACAACGATACTGTGGAACACTCATAATCACAGAAGTAAAACACAAAAGAAGAATTTGTCTACTCGCCCCAAAAAGACCTGAGGCGGTGGAGAAAATACAGTCTTTGTTTTGTCTTTGCAGACAAATTCAATGTGGTCACTGACTTGACTGTCTCTGACCTGTCTGTCTGTCTCTGACCTGTCTGTCTCTGACCTCTCTGTCTGTCTCTGAACTGTCTGTCTGTCTCTAAACTGTCTGTCTCTGAACTGTCTGTCTCTAAACTCTCTGTCTCTGACCTCTCTGTCTGCCTCTGAACTGTCTGTCTGTCTCTAAACTGTCTGTCTCTGAACTGTCTGTCTCTGAACTGTCTGTGTCTAAACTGTCTGTCTCTGACCTCTCTGTCTGTCTCTGAACTGTCTGTCTCTGACCTGGCTGTCTGTCTCTGAACTGTCTGTCTGCAGGTGGCAGGCAGGAAAGGCTTCCCTCATGTGATCTACGCCCGTCTGTGGCGTTGGCCCGACCTCCATAAGAACGAGCTGAAACACGTGAAGTTCTGTCAGTTTGCCTTCGACCTGAAGTACGACAGCGTGTGTGTGAACCCCTACCACTACGAGAGGGTGGCGTCCCCCGCCACCACAGGTAAACACACGCTCTACACTAACGTTGACATTCATCGTCTGATCCTGAATCTGATTCATTTTATAATGACATCATCACCATGACAACATTATGACACTGTAACAACATACAGGGCGACACAAGATGGCGTCACTGTGTTCATGCTCACTGTCACAGGAGGACAGGACATCCTTCACCTGTGATTGGCTCTCATGTTAGCTTGCTAATGTATATTTAGATTCATTCAAGAGTGGAGGTACAGAAGAAGTAGTGGAGGTACGGAAGAAGTAGTGGAGGTACGGAAGAAGTAGTGGGGGTACAGAAGAAGTAGTGGAGGTACAGAAGAAAGAGTGGAAGTACAGAAGAAGTAGTGAAGGTACAGAAGAAGTGGTGGAAGTACAGAAGAAAGAGTGGAAGTACAGAAGAAGTAGTGGAGGTACAGAAGAAAGAGTGGAGGTACAGAAGAAGTAGTGGAGGTACAGAAGAAGTGGTGGAAGTACAGAAGAAGAAGTGGATGTACAGAAGAAAGAGTGGAGGTACAGAAGAAGTGGTGGAGGTACAGAAGAAGTGGTGGAAGAACAGAAGAAGTAGTGGAGGTACCGAAGAAGTAGTGGAAGTACAGAAGAAGTAGTGGAGGTACAGAAGAAAGAGGGGAGGTACAGAAGAAGTAGTGGAGGTATGGAAGAAAGAGTGGAAGTACAGAAGAAGTAGTGGGGGTACAGAATAAGTAGTGAAGGTACAGAAGAAAGAGTGGAAGTACAGAAGAAGTAGTGGAAGTACAGAAGAAAGAGTGGGAGTACAGAAGAAGTAGTTGAGGTACAGAAGAAGTAGTGGAGGTACAGAAGAAAGAGTGGAGGTACAGAAGAAAGAGTGGCGGTACAGAAGAAGTAGTGGGGGTACAGAAGAAAGAGTGGAAGTACAGAAGAAGTAGTGGAAGTACAGAAAAAAGAGTGGAAGTACAGAAGGAGTAGTGGAGGTACAGAAGAAGTGGTGGAAGTACAGAAGAAGTAGTGGAGGTACAGAAGAAAGTGGAGGTACAGAAGAAGTAGTGGAGGTATGGAAGAAACAGTGGAAGTACAGAAGAAGTAGTGGGGGTACAGAAGAAGTAGTGGAGGTACAGAAGAAAGAGCGGAAGTACAGAAGAAGTAGTGGAGGTACAGAAGAAAGAGTGGAAGTACAGAAGAAGTAGTGGAGGTACAGGAGAAAGAGGGGAAGTACAGAAGAAGTAGTGGAGGTACAGAAGAGGTAGTGGAGGCACAGAGGAAGTAGTGGAGGTACAGAAGAACTAGTGGAGGTTTATTTGCTAACACAGCTTTTAGACTTTCTTGTATTGATTATTAATGTGGAAAAACTGGAGAACAAACTGGTTTCTGTATGATTATTATTTATTATATATTATACTATACTACACTCCAACTACACTACATAAACTATATATTCTACACTGTATCGCTGTACCAGGCTATATATCATATTATACTATATTACTACATTTCACCTTATAGATACTACATCGTACTATATGATGTTAATATGTTGTATTGTTTTATGGCTTTATATACTATATTATATTTCTATATTAATACAGACACTAAGTATTATTACTTCACTATATTATATATTATTCTGGTCTCATATTACTCTACATGTACTAATCACTTCACTTGAGACAGTACTGCAGTATTAGTTTAAGTATAATACTGGTTGTGGGTACTGTGTGTATGTGTACTGCTTGTTTTGTAATTCTGAGTTTATTTCTACTCTTATTTTTATTTTATATACTTGTAATTATTTATGTTTTACTTTATTTATCTGGACTTCTTTCTGTCTTTGTGCTGCTCCTGAATTTCTCCTCTGAGGATCAATACATTATTATCTGACTTTATTTCATAATGTCTGTTGTTTGATACCTCTCACGCTCCTGGTCCTGGTCCTGCCCCCTGTCTTCCTTCAGGTCCTCAGTCTCTGATAAAGGAGGAGTTCATGCAGGACTGTCTGCAGATTGACCTGCCCCCCCACACTGACCCCTACAACCAGCCCCGCCCTGTCAGCATGTATCCCAGCATGCCCCTCTCTCCTCCAGGTCAGAGTGTCGATCAGATGTATTGATTACTTTAATGATCAATAATTATATTTCAATCAGACGTGTCTCTTTACATCCTGCTGTGTCTCCTGCAGGCAGCAGCTCCATGACAGCTACAGCTCTATCAGCTGCCAGCAGCGGCCTCGGGGGTGTCGGAGGTGGAGGTGTTGGTGTCAGTGGGGGGGTCCGGGCCGTCAGTGTTGGCAGCGAGGGCCCCGGTCTGCTTCAGATTGCCCTGCCTCAGAACCACGGGGGCCACGCCTCCCCACCTCATCCGAACCCCCCTCACACACCCCAGCCTCCTCACCCTCCCACCCCCACTTCCCCACACCAGCAGAGCCCCGAGTACAGCAGCCCCCCCAAAACTGGTACAGTACCTGTACTGCTGTACGCACCTGTACACCTGAGATAAACTGGGGGGTGTTTGGAGTTTATGTAGGCGATAGCAGTAGTAACAGCATCAGCAGTAGTAGTATTGTTAGGTAGTAGTTGCAGTAGTAGTAGTAGTACCACAGTAATAGTAGTGATATTGTCCTGTGTGTCTCTGCAGCCACGTGGCCAGGTAACAGCCCCACCCCCTACAGCCCAGCAGGACCTCAACAGAGCGGGCGGGGCCACCAGCAGCCTCCATTACATCATCATCCCCACGCCCCCAACACTCACTTCTGTATGACATCATGTGACGGTCCATGTGACATATTAAACTAAAGTACTGCAGTAATAGTACTTTACTGTAGTACTGTGCAGTGGTACATCATACTGAGTCAAGTGTTTGCTCCTGCAGGGTCACAGCATCACAGTACTGCTCCATATCCACAACCAGTGTCCAACCACCCAGGTATGATCTGTCCAAACTGTCCTGTCCCTGTCTCTGGTAGACTGTTGTCCCCCCTGTCCCTGTCTCTGGTAGACTGTTGTCCCCCCTGTCCCTGTCTCTGGTAGACCGTTGTCCCCCTTGTCTGTCTCTGCTAGACTGTCTCACCTTGTCCCCCCGTCCCTGTCTCTGGTAGACTGTTGTCCCCCTTGTCTGTCTCTGGTAGACTGTCTCACTTTGTCCCCCCCATCTCTCAGGTCCAGAGTTCTGGTGCTCCATCTCGTACTTTGAGTTGGACGTTCAGGTCGGAGAGATGTTTAAGGTCCAGTCCAGCTGTCCTCTGGTGACGGTGGACGGTTATGTGGACCCTTCAGGAGGCGACCGTTTCTGTTTGGGACAGCTGAGTAACGTCCACCGCACCGCCGCCAGCCACCGCGCCAGGTGACCAGTCTGACCAGTAACAGTACTGGTGGTAGCAGGAGGAGGTGTATGGGGGATATTAATCTCTGTAGTCTAAAGGGAGGAAACCTGTGGCTCTACGGGTGTTTCTGTTTTTGTGTCCACCCTGTCTTCTTCCTCTGTTTCTTATGTACAATTACTGACTTCACCTTTATTCTTCTTCTGCACGCTATTTTCCCGCAGGCTCCACATCGGTCGGGGGGTTCAGCTGGAGTGTCGGGGGGAGGGGGACGTCTGGATGCGTTGCCTTAGTGACCACTCGGTGTTCGTCCAGAGTTTGTACCTGGACCGTGAGGCGGGCCGAGCGCCGGGGGACGGAGTTCATAAGATCTACCCCGGAGCTTACATCAAGGTGAGTGAGTGGATCTGCAGACGACACTCTGCTGGACGTCTCTGTCCACCACACAGTCTTTCCAGAGACAGAAAACAAGTGGAGAGGGGGCCCTCGGCTGGAACCGCACCAGAGACGTCGTGGGTTTGTGGTGTGCACTTTAACCATTTGGCTACCAGGGTCAGTCTGTGGCTGTAATGAGCACTGCGGCCTCGAGTATTCGAGTATATGCTAGGAGCACTTTAGACCAGGAGGTTTCAAAGTCTAGCACTGTGGCCCCCCCTCAGGCAAAAACAAGACAACTTAAGACCTGTGTTTTCAGCCTCTATTAGTTTCCATGTAGTCTCCATCTGAATCAGCTGTTAGCAGCTCCTGTTTGCAGTGTATCATGGATGTACAGACAACTGTCACTGGATTACTGTGATACTGAAGGAAACTTCAAAACAGGAAGATTCTTGTTTCTCTAGTTTCTAAGCTGATTTCTGGAGCTTTATTCTGGAGGGACATCAGAGATAATGAGCTGCAGCTCCACCTGCTGACAAATAACTTCCTGTTGCTTTACCTGCATGCACCTGTCTGTCTCTCACTTGTCTGTCTGTCTCTGACCTGTCTCTCTCCCACCTGTCTGTCTCTCACCTGTCTGTCTCTGACCCATGTCTCTCCCTCCTGTCTGTCTCTCACCGGCCTGTCTCTGGCCTGTTTCTCTCACCTGTCTGTCTGTCTCTCACCTGTCTGTCTCTCAGGTGTTTGACCTGAGGCAGTGCCACAGACAGATGCAGCAGCAGGCGGCAGCAGCTCAGGCAGCAGTCGTGACTCAGGCAGCAGCGGTTGTCGGTGCGATTCCTGGGCCGAACAGCGTGGGGGGGATCGCTCCTGCTATCAGTGAGTATCACCTGTCTCTCTCTCTCTTGTGTGTCAGTACGGAGGCTCTGGGCTGCAGCAGGTAACGAGCACAGCGCCACCTGCAGGATCTGAGAGACTTCAAATTAAAATCCTCTGGAGTGTGACAGAGCTTTGGAGAATAAAGTTCAGATGTTTCAGGAACATGTCAGAATGTCCTGAGATGTCTTCTAGAAGAAAAGTTCTGAGGAGAGAAACACTGAATGTATTTTCTCAAATGAAAGCTGGATCAGAAAAGAAGGAGGCTTCGTACTAAAATATGATGGAATACATTTATCAAACAGAGCGATACTCTCTGCATCATATCACAACATTTTTCTCCAAATATTACGACTTTATTGTCAGATTGTTTTTTCCTCATGGTGGCCCTGATAATAACGATAATGACTGTCGTGTTCCTGTCACTCTCTGTACTTTAATTTCTGTGTTCTTACTAGAACATCAGTTCTGCTGCAGCTTTAATCATAATGTTCAATAACATTAAATATTAAGATAAATGTGTGTGAACATTAATCAAAAGGTTATTGCTGCTACAGACATCCAACATGTCTTATGTTGTATTACTATTTGATCTTATATTATTCATGTTGTGTATTCCATTTGAAATGTTTTAATCCTGAAAAGTGTTAAATAAGTTTATTATTATTATTATTATTATTATTATTATTATTATTATTATTATGTGGCAGCAGACTCACCTGTTTTGCTGTCACATGACTTTTAGAACAGTGTTGAGCTTCTGCCACCTCTCTGAATCAGTCACGTGACACAAACACCCAAACATGTGACCCATGTGTTCTTCCTCTGTGAATCTGACCGTACAGTGAAGGTGTGACTTCCTGTCTTCCTCCAGGTGTGTGTTCGACAGCAGGTCTGGGTGTGGACGACCTGCGCAGGTTGTGTATCGTGCGTCTGAGCTTTGTTAAAGGTTGGGGGTGTGATTACCCGCGTCAGAGCATCAAGGACACCCCCTGCTGGCTGGAGGTTCACCTGCACCGAGCACTGCAGCTGCTCGACCAGGTGCTGCACACGCTGCCGCCGCGAGAACACACACTCTGACACACTGCGACAGGTGTGTGTGTTTTCTCTGGAGGCTGCAGGTGGGTGGGGTTTAGCTCACAGGACAGCCAATCACAGCAGAGGATTCGTCCACAGCTGAAAACAGAAAAGAAGCTGTAACGTGTTCAGAAGACGTCACCTGAACTACCTGACACTACCTGACAGATTCAAAAGCTCCGCCCACCACTTCCTCCTCCACACAGGTGAAAGCAAACGCACCGCAGCTCACTGGTGGCTTCAGAAAGGCTTCAGACAATCAGCCAACCACAGCATCACATCCCTCCTGTCAGTCAAATGAGTTTCCATGGATACCAGCATCCAGTGTTTCACCTTAAAGGGCCAGTTCACACAAACAACAAACAACATTCAGGCAGACGGTGATTCATTAAATATTGTGACCAAAAAAAAGTTTGTAAATGTAAATTCTGCGTCAGGTTTTATTTTTTCTTTTGTGCTTTTGAAGCTACTCTGGTCCAGCGTTGCACAACATGTGATACGTGCTGATATGTATCACATACTGATCATGTTGAGTCCTGTACTGCATTATCTTTATTGGTGTTCAATTCAAATGATGCTTTGCCAAAAAACAAAAGTGTCCTCACTTTTTGAAAAATGTCCTCACTGTCCAAAAATGTGGTCGTTTCTTCCTTCGTGGTTCGGGTCAGGGTCAGGCCCCAACAAGCTCCACCAGTCAGAGAGTCAGTGCAGCCTGACAGGTGAAACCCAGGGCAGTAAAATCTCCACTAAGCTGCTGAGTTCAGCAGTTGGACAGCCAGACGACTCAAGAGAGTTTAGTGAGGACATCGAACTGACCCTCACTTTCTGCCAAAATACTTCAAACATAAGAGAAGGAGAACCCCAAATCTGTCTGCCACATTCATCTCCAGTTCTTAGTTTCCGTGTCTGGTTGACCTGTGGAGTTCCTCAGGGGTCGACTCTGGGTCCCGTCTTATTGTCCCGTTAAATGCTCCCTTCAGGTCACATCATCCATCATCTGATGATATCCAGCTGTCTGTATTTATAAAACCCAATGAGACCAGTACCTGGAGCAGGTCTACCTTCCAAACATCAGCTGTTACCTTTGTTGTCATCTTTCTGTTTGGCTCACTCTGTTTGTTCCTTTAACATGACGCTGAAAGTCTATTGATTATTTATTTTTATTGATTTTCTACCAAAGGTTCATTTCCTGTCCTTGATAACATCATATCCTGTTAACTCTGTGATTCAGCTCCACTCTGATCTCTGTCAGATTATTTATTCTGTTTTTTTCTCTCAGCTTTTTATCACATTTTATATTTTAAAGGCTTTTATACTGAAAGGGTCTATAACTGTAACATCTGCTGTTTCTTCAAAATGAATCTTTTCTGATAAAAAATTTTTTTTTCTGTGTCTTTATTTTCCTTCTCTCCTTTTTTTCTCTGAATTAAGTAAAGTAAATAATAAATCACATTAAATGTGTCTCTGCAGTAAGAAACAGACTCTGTTGGACAATTATACACAAAGTAAAAGACTTCAGACAGCTGGAACCTCGAGAGCCTCTGTATTTAATCCTTACATTAAAAACACTACGTGTGACAGCGTGACGTGACCGTGACACCACGTTCATTAATGTGTTGACACAAAACATTTAAATCATCATTAAGATGTTGTAACTGAGCCATGAACAACAGACAAAGGGCTGTTTCAAGTTCAAGTTTATTTGAGGGAATTTGTTGTAACTGTTTTTATTATTCCGTCTAGTTTTATCTTTTATGTTTTGGGTTTACTTTTTAATTCCTTATTTTTACTGCAAGCACATTGTGACTTTGTTTCAATATAAATAAAGTTATTATTATTACTACTTCTACTTCTTGTCATTTCAAATATTAAAAGCAACTGAAAGGAGCTATAGTTTCTCTAAGGAGCATTAAACCAATAAAATATACACAACATACAAACATCTCAGGTGATGTATCAGAGAGCTGAGTGCAGTAATGATCCGAGTTTAGTCAAAGATTATATATTTATATACTTGTTGTTGTTGTTTTGTGTCTATGAATGAACATGATGCTCTCAGTAAAATATGGCGCCAATGAGGACAAAGAGTGGGCGTATGTAAAGTTTAAATGTTTCATGTTCGCCTTCTCATTGGCTACAGTGAAGTAACGCCTTTGCAGTTCTAACCAATCGTAGAAAAGAGTCTTGCATAATGAGTTGTTGGGGGAGGGACTCGGTGAGTGCATCATCATCGGACCAATAGGAGAGCAGAATCTGAAAACATATGAATATTCATCACGGAAGGGGGCGTGGTCTCCCGGTGGAGGTCGGGCGCGAGCGAACATGGAGGTGTAGTTGCCGCCTGGTGTCTGCTGGAGAAGGAAGCCACTGTGAGCGCGCGCCTCGGAACCGGATTTTATTTTCAGTTTTCCTTTGTTGTACTCGGTTTTTCCGCCCTGCGCTCGGGCTCCAACATGGAGATGAAGAAGAGGGTCAGCCTGGAGCTGCGGAACAGAAACCCCGCGGAGGTGTGTAACTACACGGACTTTAATTTATTTATTTCCAGAAGAAACTGAAGGATGCGGACTCGAGCGACATGACGACGCTGAAAACGTTCAGCGCGACGTCGAGTTTTATCTGTGAAATGATCTCTTCCGACATTTTGACCCAGAAAAGTACTTCAGCTCCAACATGGAGGGAACTCCTCCGGCCGGCTGTGGAGGAGCCCGCCGCGTGCCGCCCCTCTCGCGCTCTGAATTCTCGCCCGCTCGTGGGGACTCCCCGGAGCTTCGCGCGAGCCTCTCGCTAGCACACGGGCTAACAGGCTAACCTGGCGAGCGCCCAGCCTCATAAAGGACCGGGGGTCGGGATCAGGCGGCGGGGGGTCGGCGCTCGTGCTCGGTAGTAAAGAGAAATACACGTGCGCGTGTTTGTCTGGTTGGATTAGTTTGGACCCTGCTGGTCCACCGCGGCCCGAGCAGCTTCCATTTTAACCTTCAGTGTTCAAGAGTTATTATCCACGATGCTTGTGATCTGATGCGCGTCAGACCAGACTCCGTTCTGAAATCAGCCAGTTCTACGTTTACTTGGTCAGAAGCCAGAGTCTTTCCTGCCCAGCTCGATTTAAAGCTTCCATTAAAGAAACCCGGTGCTGTCGGTCAGTTCGGCCCACAATTAACCCAACAACAGTCCTTCATTTAGAGCCGACTCTGAACTTTAGAGACGGGTTCGCCCTGCTGTTCCCGCCCACTCTGCTCTGTTGTGGTGCTACAGATCGCAACACGTCTGAAATCTAAACAACGGAGTCTGGAGTTACCTGAAGAAACACGTGATGTGCCGTTAAGGACTGAGACTGAAAGGTCTAGGTGTTGTTTCTGAAGGTAAACGGTGTGTCCACAGGCGAGAATTCACGTTTTCACAGCAGCAGTTTGGTTGATGAAGCTTGTCCCATGTCTGAAACTCAATTTAAACCCGCTTCGTGCTGTCGGTGGTCGTTCACCGTGAAGCCTCGTGGCGTCCGGAACACAGACGTTGATCGGTCGGTAGAAAATAACGTGCAGTGTTTTTCTGACTGAATCAGAATCAGCTGCTCTGCGACGGTTCATCAAAGACTGCGTGTTACACCAGATGAATCACTCCTTAACGGCCTCAAAACCGCTCTTACTTCCGGATGTCTGACAGTAAACCTGAAGGTGTGTTTGTAAAGAAACTGGTTTTTATAAAGTTCCTTTAAATTTGTATTTTTGAACAGCTGCGAGAGATGAACACATGAACCCGTTACTGCCCCCCGGTGGACAAACAGTGATATACTGTGTGTATGCAGTGTGTATATATATACTGTGTGTATGCAGTGTGTATATACTGTGTGTATGCAGTGTGTGTATACTGTGTATGCAGTGTATATATACTGTGTATATGCAGTGTATGTATACTGTGTATGCAGTGTGTATATACTGTGCATATGCAGTGTGTATATACTGTGTGTATGCAGTGTATATATACTGTGTGTATGCAGTGTATATATGCAGTGAGTATGCAGTGTGTATATACTGTGTGTATGCAGTGTATATATACTGTGTGTATGCAGTGTGTATATACTGTGTATGCAGTGTGTATATACTGTGTATGCAGTGTATATATACTGTGTATGCAGTGTGTATATATATATATACTGTGTGTATGCAGTATGTATATACTGTGTGTATACAGTGTGTATATACTGTGTGTATACAGTGTATACATGCAGTGTGTATATACTGTGTGTATGCAGTGTATACATGCAGTGTGTATATACTGTGTATGCAGTGTATATATGCAGTGTGTATATACTGTGTGTATGCAGTGTATATATACTGTGTGTATGCAGTGTGTGTATACTGTGTATGCAGTGTGTGTATATATATACTGTGTGTATGCAGTGTGTGTATACTGTGTATGCAGTGTGTGTATATATATACTGTGTGTATGCAGTGTGTGTGTGTGTATATATACTGTGTGTATGCAGTGTGTGTGTGTATATATACTGTGTGTATGCAGTGTGTGTATATTTACTGTGTGTATGCAGTGTGTGTATACTGTGTATGCAGTGTGTGTATA
>NTHP01000770.1:207873-218068 GCA_003416845.1 Oplegnathus fasciatus
GGTGACCCAGAGGTCAAGAAGGTGGCTGTGGCTTTCACTACAAGTGCGCTGCAGAATCAAAGTCCGCTGACTCGTTTTATTGAGCACTTTTCATCATGGGACAAATTAATTCGATCGGCAGCCTGGCTCTTAAAAATCAAAGAAAATCTGAGACAATTGAACTTAAAAAGGAAAATTAATGACTCGGACCCACAGTTGTCTGTGGAGGATCTAGCCAAGGCTGAGCAATCACTCGTGTCTTATGTCCAACAACAATCCTTTCAAGATGAGGTGACCTCTCTACAAAAGGGCTTGGCCATAAAGAGAAGTAGTAGGATCTACAAACTAGATCCCATCCTCCAGAATGGAATCCTGAGAGTCGGAGGCAGACTAAGTAAGCTGGCAATGCCAGAGGAAACCAAACATCCTGCCATTCTGCCCAAGGAAAGCCACCTGTCAAAGATACTCCTACATCATATCCACACCTTGGTGGGTCATTGTGGAAGAAATTAAATGATCGCAAAACTCAGAACAAAATACTGGATCATTAGAGCAAACTCTGCTGCGAGAAGGATAACACAGGACTGTGTACTCTGCAGGAGATGGCATGGCACAGCAATGACACAAAAAATGTCCGACCTACCTCTACACAGGATAACACCTGATTTGCCACGCTTTACCCATACTGGACTGGATTACTTTGGTCCCATAGAAGTCAAGCGTGGCTGCAGCAAAGTAAAGAGATATGGAGCCTTGTTTACGTGCCTCGCAAGCAGAGCCGTACATCTAGAGATGGCGTACTCAATGGATACAGACTCCTGCATTTCTGCACTCCAACGATTTATCTGCAGACGAGGCCAAGTGAAGGAGATTGTTTCTGACAACGGTACAAATTTTGTTGGGACAGAACGGGAGCTTCGAGAAGCACTTACTCACCTTAACCTCAGTAAAATCCAGCATTNGTTAGTCATCCAGTCCTTAATGGCAGAGAGACAATTGTGCAAAACAGTCAGTTTGTCAGTCTGATCAGGTTTAAAAGAGACATACAGCTGGATATCATCAGCATAACAGTGATATGAGATACCTTTAAATTTGCTAATAATATGACCTAAGGGAAGCATATATATAGCAAATAAAATAGGACCCAAAACAAAACCTTGAGGCACACCACAGGAAAGAGCAGCAGTTTCAGACATATAGGGACCAAGCGACACAGAGAAACTTCTATCTGAGAGATAGGAGGAGAACCCGTCCAGGGCACTCCCAGAGACACCCACCCACTGCCTAAGCCTTTCAATCAGGATGCTGTGGTCTACAGTGTCAAAAGCGGCGCTAAGCTCCAGCAGCACCAAAACAGAGCATTCACCCACATCAGAGGACATCATTATGTCATTGGAGACTCTGAGAAGAGCTGTTTCAGTGGAATGCCTCTGACGGAAACCAGATTGGAATTTGTCTAAAAGGTTGTGTCCAGTCAAGACAGCAGTGAGCTGTTTGGCAACAACTTTCTCTAATATTTTTGAGGTAAAAGGCAGCTTCGGTATAGTCCATGGCCCTTCCTGACAAGGAGTGGAGCTAACCAGGGCCTTGGGCTTAGCTCCCAGCTGGGTCCAGTGGTCTGCAGCCTGGGCAGCGGTGACCTCCAGACATGGGTCAGTCGAGTCCAGTTCTCCGGTCGATGTGGTGGTGACAGCGGGGCCCATGGTGATTAAAGAGTTCAGGATCCGTTCTTCATCTTCGATCTGGTATAGAATGGATATTCTCCCTTCCAGCTCTGAGACTTTCCGGGAGCCCACGGCAGAAAGTAGACTTGTAGTGTTACATACAGGACGAGACTTACCGGCACAGGCCCAAAGACTGGGCCTGCTGCAATTGATGAACCACTGGTAAGCAGGTTGGATGGCCGTGGTTTCCTCCCGGTTGGTGGTGGTGGAGGAGTTGGTGGTGAAAGTGTGGTATTTACTGCTGTCCCCGCTAGCTAGCTAGCTCCCATATTAAAAACAAGACGGGTTGTGCTAGTAGCAATCCGCTTGCGGCAAGCTGTCAAGACTGGTGAGGCTAAAAACTTGAAATTGGAACCTCTGATGACTAAAACCTTTTACTCTGTTAAAACACACAGATAAAACAACCAGGATCTAAAAGTGTAATGTAAAATCTGGCTTAAAACTGGATAAAAACGTCAATTTTTGACAGAGCTTCTGACGGAGAACCACAACGCTGACACACGCACACTGCCCCCCCTCTCCATTCTGAACAACACGGTGTCTGCTGTGGAAACCTTCTGGTTTCTGGGATCCACAATCTCCCAGGACCTAAAGTGGGCATCCAACATAGACACCATCAGGAAAAAGGCCCAGCAGAGGATGTACTTCCTGTGCCAGCTCAGGAAGTTCAACCTGCCTCAGGAGCTGCTGATCCAATTTTACACCGCCATCATTCAGTCTGTTCTCTGCACATCCATCACTGTGTGGTTTGGATCAGCCACCAAACAGGACAGGAACAGACTACAACGGACAGTCAGGAATGCAGACAAAACCATCGGTGCAGAACTGCCTTCCATTCAGGACCATCACACTCTGGACATAACCTGTTTAAACTTCTCCCCTCTGGAGGCGCTACAGAGCTCTGTACACCAAAACAACAAGACACATAAACAGTTTCTTTCCTCAGGCTGTCACTCTGATGAACAGTTAACACCAGTCACAGAGTGTCAAGAATGATCCCTGTGCAATAACCCAGTAACACAAACACCCACTTGACCTGTAAATTATATATTATTATATTATTGTATATTCTCATTGTTTGAATATACATTGTTTTTATCATGTAAATATCATCACTCAAACACAAAACTATGCATGCTGTAGACTACAGCACACTGTAAATCTATTTCTGTGTATGTACACTGAAAGCAAAGAAAAACCGGAGTCAAATTCCTTGTATGTGTACACATACCTGGCCAAAAAAGCTGATTCTGATTCTGATTCTGATATTTCAGACGATGTTCAAAAACATAAACTAATAAATACTTCAGAAAGTGTGGTTTTAATTTGACCTGTACGTTAATATACTGCACACTAACTGCTGACATACAGTAAATATGTACATGCTAACAGTACACAGTGCGTAAAAAACAAACAAACATGGACGCCTCACACCAGCCAAACTTCTCTGTTCAGGTGACTGAACCCATGTGATGTGGTGATGATGTGGTGTTGCCAGATGATGAGTTTGTATGTTTGGAAGCTCCAATTACACTGGCTTCCTGTGTCACAACGGATTAACTTTAAAATCTTGTTATTAACATTTAAAGCTCTTCATAATCATCCCCTGCTCATCTCACAGACCTCCTTCAGACCTACACCCCCTCTTGCTCCCTACGGTCTTCATCAGCAGGTCTACTGGCACTACCAGCCATCAACCTCAGCACAATGGGTGCCAGGGCCTTCTCCTATGCTGCACCCAAACTCCATTACAGAATTGAAAACTGCTCTTAAAACTCATCTTTTGAAATGAGCTTACTCACTTTAATCCCATTAACTGCATCTTATTTTGTCAATTTTTCACTTATTACTGAGTTATGCTCTGTTGCTTATTGCATGTCTTACTGTTGATTGCACTGATGTTTTATTACCGGTGCTTTGCTGTTTATTGTGTTGTTTATTGTATGTTATTATATGATGTAAGGTGACCTTGACTGCAATGAAAGGTGCCTTTAAATAAAATGTATTATTTTTATTATCATTATTATTGTGTCAGCTACTGGAACCAGAGAGTCATAATTTGGGCCACAGAGAAAGAGCCTAGGTGGAGCTGAGGGTGGGATCAGCACCACCCTCCTCCTTCTCAGAGTCCTGACAGTCTGATCTGAACTCACAGACATTAAACACATGTTGAATCATTCAGTGTGACTTCCCCTTCCTGTGGATATCATTATCTCTGATGTCCCTCCAGAATAAACCTCCAGAAATCAGCTTAGAAGCCAGAGAAACAAGAATCTTCCTGTTTTTAAGTTTCCTTCAGTATCACAGTAATCCAGTGGTAGTTGTCTGTACATCCGTGATACACTGCAGACAGGAGCTGATACACACACTTTAATGGAGACTGTCTGACTACATGGAAACTAATAGAGAGTGAAAACCTCAAGTTGTAGCTCACATCTAACTCACTTGAAACACCCCACCATAGATCCTAAACTTCACTATAACCAAAACATACCCAACCCCCACCTTTACCTTAAACTGTGTCTTAAACTTGACATCAATGATGTACGCTGTGGGGACGTTTGTTAAGTCCCCACAATGTGAGTGTGACAGACTTATGTACCCATAACATGAGTAACACACACACACACACTCACACAGTCTGACCTCTGCGGGCCAGGTCCCTGCTGGTCTCTTTGCCGATGCCGGTGTTTGCTCCAGTGATGAGAACCGTCTTTCCATCCAGACGAACCGAGCAGCGACACACTCCGCCTGCAATCCACCTCCTCAGCACCGCCACACCTGTACACACACACAAACACACACACACACACACACACATCACATTTATTTTTTACATTTCTGTTATGGAAAGAATCCTTGGTTGTTCCAGTGGCCGAGGTTCCATCACCAAAGATGTGGAATGATTTTGAATGGTTTTGAATGAATCATGGAGAGGAGCTTACTGGCCTTGACACAGAGCGTAATTGACTCAGTCTAGTTCATGTATCAAGCAAAGAAGGGAGTAGAGGATGCCACAACAACATTGCTGGATTGTGTTGCTGGGCACCTGGAGACCAAGAAAACGCATGTATGCTTATGCTTTGTCAAATTCTCAGCTTTCATATTCTAGCTCGCAGGCTTTTTGAAATATCTGTCATTGACTTGGGCGCTATATGTTGGCTGGTCGACTTCCTGACACAGAACACCCGCATTAACGACACTTTGTCTGAGGCCCTGATTTGTTCTACAGGATCACCTCAGGGGTGCGTTTTGTCGCCTTTGTTATTTGTGCTCTATACCAATGACTGCCAGAGTATGTTTGGGTCAAGGTTCATAATCAAGTTTGCTGATGATTCGGTGATTGTCAGCCTCCTGCAGGACCATGAAGTGGGCCATGGTCCAGGCTTGGACAATTCCATCAAATGGTGTGATGACTCTTACTTGCAACTCAATGTCTCTAAGACAAAAGAGATGCTTATCAACTTTTGCCAGAACCCTCCTGTCATAGTACCAACTTTTATCAATGGCATAGCTGTGGAGACAGTGAGCCTATATAAGTACTTGGGCGCCATCCTGGATGACAAAATAACTTTTGATGCCAACACTGACTCCATCTGCAAAAAGGCCAATCAGAGACTGTTTTTCTTAAGAAAATTGAGGGGTTTAACGTCAATAGATCGCTAATTAAATGTTTCATTCATCTTTTATTGAGTCAATTTTAACTTTTGCAATGATTTGTTGGTTTGGTAGCCTCAGCATGGTCAACAACAATAGGCTGGGTAAGATTGTTAAACTTTGCCAGAAGACCACTGGCAGTAAATTAAATGATCTTGGCCATGTTTATCAAGTGAGAGCCACTCAGAGGGCAAAGGCCATTCTGATGGACCCTTAACACCCTCTTCATGCAGAGCTTCGACTCCTGCCATCAGGGAGGAGGTACACTTTCCCCAGGAGGGCCAAATCAAACAGATATCTGAGATCATTTGTTCCCTCGGCTGTTGGGTGTTTACACCAGCTGTAGGCCTGTTTGCTGTTGCACACACACTTTAACAAAGGACTGATGGACTCTTAGTGCTTTTATAGCTTATTGCATTTTCATTATGATGACATCTATTGTATGTTGTATGTATTTCTGTCTTTTGTTTATCTATGGTATGATGTGTATTGTTTGTGCTGACTACTGTTTTCAAACCAAATTGCCCCTCGCAGACATTAAAGACTGTTGAGTCAGTCAAATGAATGAGAACTAAACAGTTAGCAAAGAGGCAGAACAAACTGAAAGAGAAAATAAGAGAAATTAAAGCTGCAAGCAGCGTTGAACAGGCCCTCACAGCCTTGTGCATGTCGGGGGGAGAGGCAGCCGCGGTGTCCTCACAGCCGGTCGACATGGCTTTGAATTTTACTGAGTGTTGGACGCTGCCTGAACAAGATAAATATCACTTTCCATGTCCACTATGTGGCACCAGAGAACACACACCAATTATGCATCATGTTGCTGGATATCATTTGTAGATCACACCATGTAAATTTCATGTAAATCGGATGATCTTTGTCACATGAGTCTGACTTCCTGCTGTCAGTTGGGGGGCGCTACGACTATGACTGAATATTGGCATGTAGATGTTGTAGAGCCGGGACTCTTATCAAACATGTGAAGGTTGTGGCAGATTGGACAATGTATATTTGAGTTACCACAACTTGATGTTTCATGGCGAAATGCTCGAGATGGTCGCCACGCCATGGCCACACCGTTTTACAGTCTACAGAGATCAGCACAACTTTTCATCGCAAAGTTCTTTAGATTGCACTGCCTAAAACTGAAGTTGATCTGATGAATTCTATAGGAGGAGTTTGTGAAAGTATGACCCCTCTAGATGGCAATAAATACACCAAAATCTTACATTAAAGTCAAAATGGCTGACTTCCTGTTGGGTTTAGTTCATGGAACCAAGAGACTTTTTTTCAAGTCTTGGGATGTTACATGTGCCTACCAAATTTCGTAAATCTAAATGAAACGTACAACGAGGGCTACTTCTTTTAAATATTGGGTGGTACCCTGCTAAATTTTATTTGCAATTTGTTCCTTTGATATGTATTTCTGTTAAGAAAAAAAGACAGTATATCTCAAAATATGGGCTGGCTCATTTATTGTTGGTATGTAATAACTTTTGCATTAATATGTAGAAATTTATAGTTTGGTAAGCTGTTGAAATGTCCACTGTTTTGAGTAGCCCTTGAACCTCGCAGGTCCTTTTCTTCTGTGTGTATTGGGTGGCCAGGTGTCAATTTGTTATCAGTGCCAATCAGAGATGAGTATCTTAACCTACCTGTTTTAGAGTGGGTGGGACTAGAGACAGCGGCAGACAGACTGAGAGGAGAAGCGAAACAAGTGAGTGAAAATAGAAGTATTAAGAGCTGTAAGTTCAGTTTCAACTGTTGAATTACTGTTGGGTATCAAAGTTAGAAGCTGGGTGTTTTATATGAGTGTGTAACCTGTTAAGACGGGAGAGTGAACGTGTTTGGAGCCGTTTTCAGTCAGTACTTCTGATAATTTGGACTGTCGACCCTTTTGGCACCGAGTTTTTGAGTGAGTATGGACCCTGAGAACTGAAGTGATCTGGACATTTATGATTAGAATATAGGAAAGTCATTAGTGTTGTGAATTCCTAGTGTGCGTCGGATGCTGCCGCCAATGCTGCCGCAGTAGGAGGTGCTCAGGACTGCGCTGCAGGCCAGAGGGACCTGTTTGTTTTGCACACGACAGAGCCTCAGGACGGGTTTCTTCATCGCACAGCTCATCACTGGACAGGGTTTGACAAGACTGTTACTAACAGCATCTGCTGTGGCTGTGAGTACAGACAATATTTCTCTTGAAGATTTTAAATGAGCTCCAACTAGCGCGCCAACGTCAAGGTACCACAAACTGAATTATAAAATCCCAGGTACTGTTTTGTTTTATTTTCTGTGGGCCAGCAGAACATTTTACACCTGTTGATGCAATAAATCTCTTTCTGTTATTGCATTTAATCCTTTTGTTTTGATGTTTATTCATGTTTGACTATAATGTTTATGTGGTTCAATAAGGGTTACAGCTGGTATGAATGCATGGGAGTTTAGCTCACAACAACAGCACAGCTGTACAATTAGCTAACCAGGCCTCTCTGCATCCTAGTCGGAGTCATATGCCCTAATTTGTTACTGCAGACACATCCTAAATTTACATTTTGGTAGCCCTCACCAATTCACCTCCCATGCGCAGGTATTATCAGATGTTAAGGGGCATGCCATGATAATTTGGTAACACAATTAGAATTGAGTGAGGGGGCTACAATTGTAGGGGGCGCTATCGAGCCAATTTGCCACACCCAACCTAATGACCCTAATCAAATCAAAAGTTCTACCACTTGTGATGTGTGTGCTGAATTTCTTGAGTTTAAGAGCACCCTAGCCTCTCAAAAACAGCTTCCTGTTTCATGGCAAAACATCAAAATTCGTTTACTGCCACACCCACAACGTTCAAGGATCTACCACGATTAGCACAACTTTTCATCGTGAAGGTCTTTAGATTGCACTGCCAAGATTTGAAGTTGATCTGATTAATTCTGTAGGAGGAGTTCGTTAAAGTATGGAGCCTGTATATGGTTCTGTGGCGAAACATGGAAATTTGACGCCTTGCCACGCCCACGCCATTCAACGATCTACAACGAATAGCACAACTTTTCATCGTGAAGGTCTTCAGATGGAACTGCCCAAAATTCAAGTTGATCTGACCAATTCTCTCGGAGGAGTTCGTTAAAGTATGACCCTTGTAAATGCCCAAAAATACACCAAAATTTGACATTGAATTCAAAATGGCCGACTTCCTGTTGGGTTTAGGTCATGGCACTAAGAGACTTTTTTTTAAGTCTTGGGATGTTACATGTGCCCACCAAATTTCGTACATCTAGGTGAATCGTACTGCGAGGGCTCATTTGTTGAAATTTTCTAGGGGGCGCCCTCGAGCTATTTTACTACACCCATGCCCAAGACCCATATCAGAAGTTAAGTTTTGCCACCTCTGATTTTCAGTTTCATAATCTTTCAAGCACACCTAGTACCTCAAAAATGCTACAAGTAATTAGGGGGCGCTATAGAGCCAATGTGCCACGCCCAAGCCCAATTGTGATATCAATCGAAGTACTTAGTGGTTCGAACATGGGTGCAAAGTTTTGTGAGCTTTTGTGCATTCGAAAGTCCTCAAACTTGTGTTCGTAAAATGAAAAAGACAGCTCGAAATCCAAAATGGCTGACTTCCTGTTCACCGAAAAAATCTCAAATTTTTTTTATATATTCTTGAAGATGAGAGCAACAATCCCACCAAATTTTGTGAAGATCCAAGGACCTTTATCCCAACCATGGCATATGTTTGGGGGCGCTATAGAGCCCACCGGCCCCGCCTGAGCCCAGTCACTGCAGAACTTTGCGATTTTCGCCAGGTCTGACATGTGTGCCAAATTTGGGGACTTTTCCAGTATTTTAAGCCCCTCAAAAATGCCTTTCTGGCTGCGGAAAAATAAATAAATAAATAAGAAGAAGAAGAAGAATCTCTACAAAAACAATAGGTTCCTCACACTTTCAGTGCCAGGGACCGTTGGGCCCTGGCACTTTTGTGCTTGGGCCCTAATGAAGTGACTGTAAAGAGTGGAGTCAGCAGGAAACAGGAATGTTGAGTAAATAATCTGATAATCAGGAGATTTAACACAGAGTGTAACGTCACTGTGTTACCAAACAAACCAACTCTCTCAGTTTGATCTGGTTCCTCTGAGTTTAACTGCATTCACTGTTCTGCACAGAGTGTCCCTAAAGGCCCATTAAGGCTCATTATTATACATCCTGAAAACTGACTTCAGACCAGCAGAGGGTTCACATCTATGCCAGAAGCTCTTATTACTGCCACAGAGACGAGCTGATACCGATACTGTCACATTACAGCCACAACAAATATTGAAAAATGGTACTGAGACATTACATGTTTTCTACACGTCGCTTTGCTTTAAGGGTCATAAATAAATAAACAGTTGGTTTGAGAACAGAGGGAGGAGCACATGAGCAACATTTCAGGCTTGATGTTGGTTTACTGACAATTCAATTCAATTGTTTTAGTTCTGATTCCCTCTCAGGAAAAAACTTGTACTCATGAAACAACTAAACATCAGAGCACATATATATATATATGTATACTGTATACACACCACGTTATTTGGTACACCAGTAAAATCGAATACAACTGCTCTGCCATAAATTCTACCTTTGCTGCTGTGGTACAAACATGTCCTCTGCTTTCATCTTCCAGATGCAGTTTAACATCAGCACACCAGTGGTGGAAAGCAACTAAGTACATTTACTCAAGTGAAGTGCAATTAAGTACAATTTTGAGGTATTTTCTTTAATGCCTCTTTCTTCTTCTACTTCACTACATTTATCTGACGGCTTTAGTTACTTTACAAATTAAGATTTTTACACAAAACACA